>JAGKTI010002403.1:0-21764 GCA_018397915.1 Birgus latro
GTGAAAGTGATTCCTGAGGTGGAGGACAAAGAAATAAAGAAGCTAGACCAAGAAACAAACAGAAGTGATGAGGTGGTAATGTCATAAAGGAAGGTGCCATATGTGAATGTGTTTGGTGACTGAACAATGCTTCTATTGCCTATATAAATGTGTTAAAACCAATATAGTCTGTTACTACACATAAATTCTTACCATAAACATAAATAAATACGTAATTGAAAGTGGCTTGAATTAGTTAACCCTTCCATAGTTCGTTTTATTTAGCCAGGTACCCTGAAAAAGAAGGAAAACGTAAGGTTGCATGACACCTGTATCAACAGTTTTAAGCACAGGACCGCGATTTCTCTATGAATTTTCGACGTTTCTCACCAAAAGCGAAGGTTTGAGCCAATAAAGAAAAAAATCCAAAAATGCTCTGGATTTTGGGGTATCGTAGGTTGCAAATCGGTCGGGACGTGACGGGTTAACATCGAGAGGAGAGTCTAAAGAAAGTAAATGTGTTTTGTCCAAAAAAGTGACAACGAAGAGGGCATCAGATACAAGTAGTATTTAAAATTCTTTAAAAACTTGATGATTTATTCGAATTACAAAATGTCACTATGACCAGAAATATTGAAATGAAGGTAAGACATGCAACAGTATTATAGAGAAAAATTATTGTAATGTTCTTTCAGTGGAACAATAGAATAGGCAGCCAGCAGGAATAGTTACTGGTAAAACTATAGGTGCATTTAAAATTAGGCAAGAATTAACTAGACTCTTAGCTTTAACTAATTAGTTTATTTTCGGGATGAAATGTCTGCTGATGAACATGAGACGATTCTTTATTTATGGAAACATTCGGCGACAGTGTATGCTCCTTCTTTTACAAATAAACAGAACTGAGGTTGCATAGTTCATAGTCGTTCCTCTTTTGCCTCTACTATAAAATTTCCATGGATGTTTTCTAACAAGCATGTTTTTCTAATTCCGATGGATTAACGGGATGCTGTGGTGGGTAAGGGAGAGACTTCCTCTTTTCTCCTCTTTTCTCTTTCATGCTGGTTAGATCTTAGCAGAATCAGCCATTTTTTTCAACAGATAACCTCTTCATGGGCCAACACGTCTCCTGTTCTCAGTATTCTCTATGTACTCTCTCTCTCTCTCTCTCTCTCTCTCTCCTTGTTGCTTTTCACTCGGCTCTCATCACCTCGTTTGAGTTCTGCCTATTCGGAATCTCACCTGCCTAGAACCTTGCGTGGACGAGAGAGAGAGAGAGAGAGAGAGAGAGAGAGAACCTCTGTGATTGCATTTATTTGTTGGTACTGGTGTAACATTGTTGTGTTCTATCTTTTTTTTTTTTTAACATTTCTGTAACTTACCAGTATACTGTATGGGAACACTAAACCTATTGAAAAATACAAACCAAAAAACCATTTTGCAACATTGACCTAACTCTGATATACTGTATGTATTTTCTGCCATGTAATATAATATTACATATGTACTCTTCTTAGACGTTATATACTTATTTAGCCTCAAATATCGGATAATATAATGCTGTACCCAATAAAGTACTGTGACTTTCATTGATTAATTTAGCAACCACTGATGATGATGCATAAATCAGCTATACACTTGAACTGCATGCGATATCCTTCAAGAAGCACTCCATAAACAAAACAAGTAGTGCCAGGCACAACAAACCTCACCCGACTGCAGTTACTTTATTGCCGTTAAATACTGTCTTGTTTCTGTCAATTAGTGTCAGTACACAATTAATTAACCCATTTGCGCCCAGCGTCCTCAATATAGGACGGAACTGGGCATTTCAAAAGTTAATAAATGAGGGAACCCCGAGGTAGGGACCTGTGAGTTTCGCGACTATGAGCTGATAGGCGGAGGGTAGTATGCTTAGTACCCTTCGCTCACACACGAACCCTGGGAGTTAATGGGTTCAAGCCTAAGGTAATGGTGCAAATGTTTTCAAGTTACACCCTCTGAAAATCCGTGATCTTGCATTTGACCTTTCAGAGTCAAAAGTCATGCTGCCAAAAGAAGCCCATATGAGACTTCCTATATCTTCGTAATAGTAAATATATCTATCTTCAACGAGTTTCGAGTTATAGCCCCCTGAATATCCGTGACCTTGAGCTTGACCTCTCAGGGTCACTTACGGTCAAAGGTCAAGGTACCAATTAAAAACCCATAAGGGATCTCCTGTATGTTGATAATAGTAAATATCTTTCTACCTTCAGCCAGTTTCGAGTTATAGCCCCCTAAATATCCGTGACCTGGAGTTTGACCTTTCAAGGTCATTCGAGGTCAAAGGTCTTGGTGCCAAATGAAAGCTCATAATACGAGTTCCTATATGTTCCTAATAGTAAATATATCTATCTTCAACCATTTTCAAGTTATAGCCCACTGGTAATCCTTGACCTTGATAATGACCTTTCAGGGTCACTCGATTACTTCCAAAATTTTATCACGTTCTTTGGGGACCAGTGCCCACATATCCTGAAAGTTTCATGTAATTTAATTCAGCCGTTTTTCCGTAATGTTGCTAAAAATAGAGAAAGAAAAAAAACAAACTCGTCCAATAACAACACCTCGTCGGACTCCGTTGGGCGAGGTAAGAATGTAATTTATTTCAAGATTTTCCAATGCGAGAAATGTCACACAGGGATATTATTCGACTAGAGGCCGAAGGTTATTCGTTTCCCCTCAAATGTGTTAACTTCAGCACAGAGTTGGCTAACACATACACTTTGATATTGTTGCCGTTTCACAGATCTGTTGAAAAATTACACAGGTAGTCTGAAATTAACTTGAGAGTACAATTTATTATCACAACTCTAAGTATTATGCGCCAGACCACCACCCCACCATCAACAAGGAAGTTTTGTTTACTCAAATTCGTCACAGAAATGTTTAGTATTGTAAAATCATCTGAACAGCCATGTATTTCTCATATAATTTAGCCTGCCAAGGGAAATTTTATTCCTGAATCATTCAGTGTTTATAAACTGAAAAAGTGGCTACCATTTTTTTTTTTTAATATTTAAATTTGTTACTCGAAAGGGGGGTCTCTGGTGGCATTTATCCTCCTGTCACATTTCAGTACTATTTTAAGCCATAACCACGTGACGAATGCCAGGCGTGGACAGCAAATTTAGTTAAGGTACGAAAAACGGTAACGTCAGACGTTCACGTTCGGCAGTACTGGCGTTTAGTTTTTATAGTATGGCCCAGTGTCATTTAATGACAGACAGTTTTACTCAGCCTGGAGCGAACCATAATGGCCTGTTTCCTAATATTATTATCTCAGTTATTTTCGGGACAACACAAGTATCGTATTCTACCTTACGCCAGACGATTTTTATTCAGCTGAGACTGAGTCAAAGGAACCGAGACTTGTTAATTTGTTCCGTCATGTCTCTCAACTCTGTATTCAGTTTGCTTCTCATTATTTTACTGTAAAGAGACATGATCGATATAAGTAACTGTAACATAAATGGTTGCCGAGATATGACAAAGCCGTTGTTTACATTTTCTTTTTAGTGTCCTGACGATTTTGTGTCTGGTAATAATTGTGAAGAGATAATAACCAACCTGACATCACATACTGGATCGGAGGATGATCTTCATGTGCCTCGATGTGTCAGGGAATATTGGCCAACACAAACATTTGTCTGATACTATATTATCTGAGTTGACTGACATATTAGTAATGGTATGTGGTTACTGAAACAGGTCATAAATTACAAAATTTTAAGTATTTAAAGAAACAAGAGTAACGAGTCATTTTTGAAAGTCACTGCAAATTGTATGTAAAAACGGACTTTTGTGTGACCTACTGCTTTGCTCGTTTTTTGCAATATTAAAGTGTTTGTGTTATGCCTAATTATTTTGTATCTTAAGACAGATTATATGCAGAGGTCAGGAAAAGTTCTGTACATTTGTTTGATTTCCCAGTACATTTGTGTTTGTAGCTGTGTGACTAACTGACTATGTGACCATGTGTGTGTGTGTGCGCGTGTGTGTGTGCGTGTGTGTGTGCGTGTGTGTGTGCGTGTGTGTGTGCGTGTGTGTGTGTGTGTGTACGCAGGTTTGTGTGTATGTAATTGTGCTCCTCCCTCATCATATTTGTTCACCAGTGAAAGCATTTTCTACCCTCGCCAGTTAAGTGCACAGGGGGCTTTAAAGCGTTGATTTGCATTTATTGTATAATTGCATTCGGTAGGTCCATTGTTGCCTCTGTGTACCAAGGGGGGTGAAGCATTGTTCACGGCCAGGTGCCTGATGGAAGTGGAAATGGTTGACGGAACGAAATGGATGAGAGAATAGACTGGGGGGGGGACTAAAACGGATGAGAGAACGGATTGTCGAATTGAAATAGATGACGGAATGGGTAGACGAAATGGCTGGCGAAATATTTGAGTACACTGAAACAGTTTGGGGAATTGCTTAATGGTAACTGTAAATGGAGTTACTGCGGACTGTAAATGGTTGAAGAATTGGGAAATGGAAACGGTAAAGGGATTCGGCAGGGGGACAGTCGATTGAAATAGTTGAAAACATATTTGATGGCAATGGAAATGTTTAAGGAAGACTGATAGGAAAATGGAAGTAGTTGAGGCACTAGGATATTGGCAAAAGTTGTAGAATATAGAAGGCGAAAATCAAAATGACTGAGAGAACTGGTGGTAGAAAAGACTATAGTGTTGGCTCTCTGATCAAACTGAAGTTGAAATGTAGGTGGACATTGTTAGGGCAAATGGTTGATGGAAGTTACTGGAGGATGGTTGGTGAATATTGATCGAGCAAATCTTTGGAGGAAACGGTCGGAGGGGAAGTAACTGGTGAAAATGATTGGAGCAAATTTTTTTGGGGGGAAGTGGTTGGTGAAATGGTTGAAGAAAACAGTTGAGGGAAATGAATGAAGAAAATGGTTGGGAGAAATGTTTGGAGAAATGACTGGGGCAAATAATGAGAGTATATGGTTGGGGGAAATGACTGGAGGAAATTGTTGGGGAAAATGGTTGGAGGAATTGGTTGAGGAATATGGTTGGAGGGAACGGTTGGAGAAATAGTTGAGGAAGTGACTGAAGGACATGGTTGATGGCAATGGTTGGGGGAAATGGTGGAAAGGGTGGAAAAAATGATCGAAGAACATGGTTGGTGGAAATGGTTTTTGAAAACGGTTTATGTAAATGGTCTGAGTAAACGATTGGTGGAAATGGTTGAGGAAAATGTTTGGGAAAATTGTTGAAAGAAATGGTTGGGGAAAATGGAGGGAGGGAATTCCTGGAGTGAATTTTTGGAGGAAATAGTTGCAGTGAATGATTGTAGGAAATGGTTGCAGGGAATGGCTGGAAAGAATGGATGGCGTGAATGATTAGAGGGAAAGGTTGGTGAAAATTGTTAGTGGAAATGGTTGGAGGGAGTGGTTGGAGGAAATGGTTGGAGGCAATTGTCGGCAAAACTGCTTGGTGGAAATGGTTAATGGGAATGACTTGAGGATATGCTTAATGGAAATGGCCGAGAAAGTGGTTGATGGTACTAGTTAAGAGAAATGGCAGTGATAGTGACTGGAGTCATTACGAAATATTTCTTCCAAGGTTGCAAAATTGTGTACTAGCCAGAATAAAATGCAACAATTACAAAAGTAACACATGGGGGGACTTCGGGGCTCACCGGATGCCCGTAGTGTGGTGTGGGAGGGCGATTTTGTGTGGTGAAGTGTAAGTAGGCAGTAAATTGTTTGGTGTAGTGTGGTGTGGTGTGGCTTCGCTAAAGTAGCTAAGTACTACGGAAGTAGTGCATCTGATTTTCGAAAATAGTTTGTATGAGCTAGGCGGACAAGGCTGCTCATAGAGAAAATCCCGTGTCTAAAAATGAATCGTCTTACTGAGGATAATACCTCTCTCATTACGATGACAACCTACGTGGGGTGTAAAGGGACCTGAGGTTGTGTAAGCAACAGACTGAAGTCTCTGATTCTCGGCTTAAATTACAAAGAAAGTACAGCGCCCTGCAGGTATCAGACATCATCAAAAAATGCGTGAGTGTCGATGGGTCATAATGGACAGAAAAGGTTATTTAAGACAGTTTCACACCCGATGCAATTGCTAACTACTACACTGCAGATGCATGCTGACGATGCTTAAGTTGTGATTTTTCACACCGACAACGATGTCAGCGAGTTACATTGAGGATGTTGCGATCAGTTGTATCACTGGAGCCATGAAAGACAGCTCTGAGTAGTCCTCTGGGGAGGAGGAGGAGGAAAAGGCGCTATTATTGAACACTTTAGCCATTTCCATGAAAATTAAAAAGAATTGGTTATGACGCAAATGCGACAAGACCAAAGCTGAGCGAGTACCATCACTTTTCTCAAGAACTTTCAGGTGATGAGGAAAAATTCAGACAAGACTAACTTTTAGACTGTCTCCCACTCAGACTACTTGTATAAGTATGACCAATAAATGGAGAGTACGTTAAGATGTCTGGGGGTCTGACCATGCTCCAACCTGTGTCACTGTGACTATAGACAGCAGATTCCATACGTCCACCAAGGAGCTCCTGAAGAGATCATCAACCCATAAAACCATAATTATGAATGTGTGTTTGTTTAATAGGGTGGTTTTGGAAGGATACAAGACAGGGCCCTGTCCATCATATACTCGTATATAGAGCAATGAGGATGTAGAGACAGTTAGTGAAGTGTGGAGTACCGTAAATCACAACTTAGGTGGAAGATTTTGTCGAATGGAAACGTCAGTAAAATAAGTTGGAATTCAATTAACTGGAAAGGGAAATTAGGACGTATTAGCACTGAACAGCCTGCCAATGAACAATTTAAAGGACATTTTGGAGAGTTCTTGAATCCACTGAAAGATCATTGTCTTCAAAACAGAGAAAGTTGGGATGATGACTTAGAACATTTGCCTTATTTACCGGTTTTAGGCGACCCATTTTCAATGAATGAAATTAACCAGGTGATGAAAGATCTTAACAAAAACTAAAGTTACAGTGCTCTTTGTCCAGTAGCCGTTATCGTGGCAAATATTTCTGCTGAATGTATGTAACGTGATGTTAACAGGTATGCATTATCCAGTGCCATGGTGGTACAGCAAATTAAAAACATTATTTAAGTTGGAAAGTAGCACAATATGTAGTAGTTACAGAGGGATAAGTGCAATGGATACCGCGGCGTAACTGTGTGATATGATGATACTGAATAGACTCAAAGATTGGTGCAATAGACAAATGCCAAGCAGGTGCACAAAAATATAGAGGATGTCTTGAACAAATCATTGCACTGAGATTACTTTGTGATTATGCTGTAGGCTACATAAGAAAACCAAAGTGTATGTCCTTTTTATAGATGTAGTAATGCATATGATCGGGTCCCGAGGAGGAAATTAGTGGATCATCTTAAGAGTTTGCGATGTAGTAAAATAATGATAAACACAATAAATGGGGGTGTGAAAGATAAAAATGGTTGATTACTAGTGGAGAAGGGAGAAAAAGTAAACAGATGGAGAGAACATTTTAATGAACTGTTGAACATACAGAATGAAAGTAATACAAGTATAAGTGGCTGGGGAATGGCGGGGAGAAGGAGGGTTGTGAGAAGAGAGGAAGAAATCAGTAGGATGGAAGTGGTGGAAGCAATGAAGAAAGTTAAAATGGGGAAAGCCCCAGGAATTGATGGAATGTGTGGTGAAATGCTGAAGCATGGGGGAGAGACAGTAATAGAATGGATGTGGAAGGTGTGCAGATGGCGTGGGAGGAGGGTAGAGTCCCGGAGGATTGGAAGTCAGGTATAATTATTCCTCCGTACAAAGGAAAAGGGGAAAAAGCAGTGTGTGGTAATCATAGGGGCATTTGCCTTCTCAGTGTAATAGGAAAAGTATATGGTAGGATACTTATTGACAGAGTTAGCGAAATAACAGAGGAATTAGTTGGAGAAGAACAGGGAGGTTTTAGGAAGGGAAGAGGTTGTGTAGACCAGATATTCATTCTTAGATCCTTAGTGGAAAAGTTTCTAGAGAAGGGAAAGAAGTTGTATGCAGCCTTCATGGATCTGGAGAAAGCATATGACAGGGTAAACAGACAAGGATTGTGGAAAGTATTAAGAATATACGGAGTGGATGGGAAGTTGTTGATGGCAGTGAAGAGTATGTATGAGGGTGCTAAGGCTGCAGTGCGTTTGGATGGCAAACTGAGTGAATCTTTCCATTTGAAGGTTGGATTGAAACAAGGATGTGTAATGTCTCCATGGTTATTCAATCTGTATATGGATGGGGTTATAAAAGAGATACAAGGTCGGAGAGTGGGGAGCAGCCCTAGTGAGAGAGGGCAGTGTTTGGAAACTCCCTGTACTGTTGTTTGCAGATGATACTGTGTTGTTGAGCGAAGACGAAGGGGAGCTGCAAGGCTTGGTAGATGAGTTTGGGAGAGTGTGTAAGAAACGGAATCTAAAGGTGAATGCAGGGAAGAGTAAAGTGATGGTCTTCGAGAGAAGTGAAGTCAGTGAATGTACAGTGAGATTGGATGGGATGGATATGAAGAATGCGAGTGAATTTAAGTACTTGGATAGTGTGATGAGTAAGGATGGAACTCTGGAGGGTGAAGTGCTTGAAAGGGTGCAGCAGGGAAGGAAGGTTGCTGGTTCGTTGAAAGCAGTGATAAGAAACAGGGAGGTGAGCATGGAAGTGAAAAAGTTGTCGCATGACAGTATTGTGATACCAACTCTAACATATGGAAGTGAAGCTTGGACCCTGTTGGAAGGACAGAAGTCAAGAGTGAGAGCAGTGGAAATGAGTTATTTGAGAGGAGCTTGTGGAGTCACATGGAGAGACAGACTAACAAAAGAGGAAGTGAAGGAGCGTTGTGGTGTGGTTGTGGACGTGATGGGAAGCGTTAGGAGAAACACGTTAAGGTGGTTTGGGCATGTGGAGAGGATGGAGGGTGAGTGAGGTGGAGGGGGCGAGAGGGAGGGGGAGGCCGAGGATGAGATGGAGGGATGGAGTGGAGAGGTACATGAGAGAGGGGGGTGTGGGTTGGGAGCGGGGTAGTGAAATGGCGGGGGACATAGCGACATGGAGGCGATTTGTTTGTGGCCACCCCGTGCGGGATTGAGGCGTCTGGCAATAGATAGATAAATAGACAATTAGGTCAATGTATACTTGTTCTTAAAAATGTGTTAAGTTCTGCTATAACAAATTCGTCAACTGGCGTCCACCAAGGGGCTCCGACCAGCTGTTCACTGTTTATTTTGTATAAAGATCACATGGTTAGAATGATAAAAAATGAAATTGTGACAAACAGTTTTGGGTGGATTACGTGCTTTGTTATAAATGGATACTGCTGCTATATTATCAGTTAACAGGGATATGTGTAAAAGAACGATGAGCATTCTGTTGCAGTATAGTAATGATTATGGAATGGTTAGCAGTAAGAAGAAGCAAAACATTTTATCCTTAATGGTCCCGAAGGAGATCAAATGAATCTGATGGTTGAGGGAGTGACCGTGAACTACGCCCCAAGGTAGACCCACTAAAATAATTATCGGCACCCCTTGCATCGATCCCCTTTGCAACTATCTCTGGCACAAAAGCCGTGAATACGCGGTAACGGTTGGTACACCTGATCCTCCCTCCCTCAATCTTTCTGCCCCTCCCTTCCCCCCATCTCTCTCTCTCTCTCAAGATATAGTGTAACTCCTGTAGTTTCATGTGTATAAAGAATAATTCATAGCAATGGACATAATGATCGAGGGGAGGTCTCAAAACTGCTATTCATTATCCACTAGAAAAATTGAGCTTAAAGTTATATTTGTTTGCTTAACACCCATCGTATCCGAGATTATAACACTGTGATACAACGAAAGTCATCATTAGCATTTTGAGAATGGGTTGATTGCAAACTTTATAGGCCTAACTGTCCAGTATCTACAACACCCCATGAACAAGGCATGTAAGGTATCATGCGGTAGGTATCGTAGTATTGCTGTAATATGAACATCAATGACACGTTAAAGTACAGCAGTAGTGCATGGACTCTGAAACTGAGAGTGGTATATCACCAGTCTGACGAAGATGATAACATCCTGGAGGGGGTGATCAGTAGACATATTCGTTTATTTCTGGGTAGGCTTTTACCTCAGACGGTTTACGATTTGAATATACTGCGAGAAATATGTTGCCTACGAAACTGCTTCAGCTTTGATAACTCAGCATCGAATGAGCAGTGCTCATATTCAAAGTGGGCTTCGGGTTCTTTTGTATTTTTTTTTAATAACGATATTTTCTGCACATTGCACATCAGCCTTTTTGTTTATAATATTTATGGAAACAGTCTTGATACTCAAACTCTCTAAGTAACGCAAAAAATAGTGATGATTAATAACAAAATAAATTGGGTGTACTTATAGTTACCGGGACCCTGGTTCACGGACACAGATAAGATGGACAACGTATTACATATGCATGAGACAAGGAGAGAGACAGTTGTAAACAAGTTTTCTATTTTTTGTGCAGCTAACACACAAATACCCTTCGTATATAAGGAAAAAGTTTTTAATGCTGCTGTCACATCGGGTTTGTTGTATAGCTTTGAGTCATGGCTGATCAGTAACTTTAAAAAATAGAAAGGCAATAAAATAAGGATTACGGAAAAACACGAGTATTAATTTGTGTGTGATAGAGTTCGGGTATCCCTCCAGTACGAGATGTTGTAGCTAAAAGCAGGTGTAAATTTGTTATATCAAACTTCAGAAGTGTGGATATGGAACAGCCTTTTCACACTGTTGATGACTTCTGTTGGGCAGAAAACACCCCAGGATTTAGATTTTTGGTGACGGCGATGGAATTTAGCTTTAATGTAGATCCACTGGAGGAAGTAATACTTATAGAGACAACAGCTAATGCCAGAAAATTTCCAACATACAGATCAGCCTCCAACCCGACTATAACAATGCATGAAGTTTACTAAAAGCATAAATTATTTCATATTATCAACGCAAGTCATTTACTAGACTATGGTTAATGTCACATAACCTTAAGATAGAAACATGCAAGTGGAGTCCCATGCCTACTGAACTCTGAGTTTGCCAGTGTGACAAATATCATGTACAGACAGAGTGACATGAGTAATAGATATCAGATGCTTTATTTCCAAAACATTAATGGAGATCGTAAATGAATATGTTCGTGGCCCTGAATGATGCAATTACATTTTTTATTATTTAAGCAATTTTATTTAAGCTATAAAGTTTCTTCTACACGTTTTCAGCACGAATTTATGGGAGACAGATATGGTAGATATTTTAGTCATTATATTATTTCTGTATGTAGATTCTTTTGTCAAGATTATATGCAACCCCCAAAGGGTACTATCCAACTTAAGAGAGATTTCGTAGTAAACGAGTTGGCCCATTCAATACCGTCCCGTGTTTTGTATTTTATTCTTGCTAATGCCAGACGATTTTACTCAACTCAGGGAAAAAAATCATTAGCAAAGCTATTCCTTGAGGCCCAACTCTTCGCCTATATGTCACACGCCTTCACATGTCACAGCTTCAACACTGGTAGACTGCGTCCACACATACCAAAGTCGTTTCTTTCAAAGTTAGTATGATGGTATCTAGCGACTGTGTTCTTATGACATGGAGGTTGGCCTTGTGAAAGATCGGAAGTCTGCCTTAATGAAATTCAAATAAGCTGTTCCCTTTCCCAGCCTGGGATCGAAATCAGGCCGTTTCAAAACGTACACCCTTTCCTAACCACTGATGTCCGCGAGCTGAAGAGATTAAAAAGACAGAGGAAAAATTATTCAACTGAGAAAGGCATGTGAAATTACAATGCAAATGGAATAAAAGAATAAACATTAGAATACAGAACGGTGTGGAGATGGAGGTAGAAATATAGTAAAGGCAAATATATTTTGATGGTTTTGAATGATGGAATGAATTGAGAATAAAAGTAATGAGAAAATAAATGCAGAAGAGCGAAGCTGATGGTTGACTGAGGAAAGGGTAAAGGGATGGAAGGATAAACTAGTGGAGTGCATGAGGCAGGGACGGAGGGACTGACGAGAGGGAGAGATGATGGGCTGTATGATGAAGAGCGATAGAGCTATTTCTTTGTGCATACCCTGGATGGATAGAAAAATAGACAAAGATGCAGATAGAGAGAGCAAACAGACTGATAAATAGATGATTGGTAGGTGTTCCTCATCAGCCTCAGACCTTAACCTGGAAACCATTTCAGGCCTATGATAGCTATAGACAGATTGAGAGACAGAAAAATAAATAGGCAGATTCTCAGAAAAGTACAGATAATATGTGAAACTGTATCAGCCTGCATTTGTGTTCCCCGTTTCAAAAAAAAAAATACTGAAGCCCGAATAATAGGTAAATAGACACCCAGATACACAGACAGAGTAACAGATAGAAAGACAGGTGGATAGTATTCTACAAACCTCAAACCCAAACCACAAACACTCACTTTCGCGATGTCACCCACCTCTGTTGACCGTTCATAGCTAGACTGATAGATGTATGAAATATATATACATAGGTACATTCATACATACATACACACATCAAAAAGTCTGACAGACAGATAGACACATATAGATAGTTAGACTCGACCTAAACCACACACACTCATCTTCTTAGGCAATACTATCCACTTTAAGCCTATGACAGAGAGACAGACAAACAGATGGACAGACATGTAAGTGAACAGAGAGAGAGAGAGAGAGAGAGAGAGAGAGAGAGAGAGAGAGAGAGAGAGAGAGAGAGAGAGAGAGAGAGAGAAAATAGGCCTTACATTTATTCACTTGTCACTCAAGCCTTTGTAATTCGAAGCCTTATCCCTCAGACGAAACCAAAACTGCCACACACCGCAGAGCTAACACACACACACACACACACACGCACACGCACACGCACACCTCTTTAGATCACTGAGACCTTTTCTGGGGAAACGTGGAGTGTAAAGTCGGGTGCCGGACCCGTGTTTACTCAGCAAACGTCCGGCGAAATTAACCCGGCAAACACAGCCCACATCACAGGCTGGGAACACGGAGATACTTGGGAACCCTGCACCACAGGTAGAAATACGAAAAGACAACTTTGATTCTCGATGATTGGCCGAGAAATCTGCAATGTAACACAACTTATATGTAACCCTGTGTACTGTATGTACATAAACGCAACACAAGCTGGAACCGTGGAGGTACGACTTGGGAAATCTACAACACGAGGTGGGGAGAGAGATTTACGATTTAGAAACTATGCAACACATTACTGGGATCTTTGCAGCTCAAGATAGGAAGAGAAGGACATAATTTAGGAATCCTTAAATGAAGCCTGTAACCACAACAAGAAAACATGCAGTAAAATCTCAGAATATTGGGTACTGCTTAGAACAACAACACAAAATCGAAAACTGCAATAGAGGGTAAGAGGCAGAAACACAGCTTAGAAATTCCGCAACACAAAATAGAAAATGGAAGGTACGACTTGGGAAACCTTCCAGTGCAATATATAAATTTCTGCAAAACAACGTATAAACTCAACACAGGAACACGGGATTGTATCTCAGATCTCCTGAAGTATAAGGCTGTGTACTCCGACACAACCGGCAACACATGCTGGCAACACTGAGGTATGACTGGTGAACTCTTGCAACACGGCAAGAAAGTACTACAATACAGTTTACGGTCTCGTAACGCAAAATAAAAGCTGAGAGCTTTCAAGATAAGAATATCTGAACATATGAGAAAGAGCTACAGAACAGGGCAATATTTACATCAGATGGGATTTTCAGCGACTAGAGAGCATTCATTAAGCCACGACCACCCTTTCTCTTACAATGATTTTCAGGTAGTAGCTAAATTCAGTAATTCAGTTGATGTATTACTAGGGGAAAAATTACTAATAGAAAACTATAGGCCAGAAATTAATGTGGCTAATAGTACGTAATGGATTCTTTGTTCGAACCTTTAGGTGATGTTGGTCTGTTTGCTTTAGTTTGGAGGGGTTTAGTGTTCGAACAGACAAGTGTTGTTTCGGTTTGGGGGTTTGAGTAGGTTACGTTGGGTCTTCCCTGAGTGGTTCTTGGCATTTCATTTTGAGCTTTTGTACGGGGAGGAGGGTTGATTTTACTTGCTTTTATTCAGTTTTATGTTTTAATAAAGTCCTGGTTTCTTTTTTCATTGTCTGTGCTGACTATATAGGACAATTGCAATTCCTGATGATGGCCTGAGGTGAGCCGAAAATTCGAATTATGTTACGAGTATTTACCACATTATGTTATGTATGCGGGGGGGAGGGGGCGCTCACCATCCACTCAATCGATGTAGTGCTGTCCTCGAGTGACTGCCATTTCCTCTCTTCCTTCCTTCCTCTTTTGTCTTTACTTCCTTCATTCTTTCCTGTACCTTCTGCCTACAAATGTCTTTACAAACTCTGTTCTTTCTTTCCTTCATTTTCCTCTTCCTTCTGATGTGGGTGACTACAGTGAGTGACAAGCCAAATGGTTTCCTGTACACCAGGAAACCATTTACTATGTTGAATGGTAACCATATAACCAAATTATGGCGCCTGGTGGTTTAGTGGGTAATTAAGGTGCTCCAGTTGGATTGAGCCGGTAGAGGTTATATTCAAGGGGTGGCTGTGTTCATTGCTCACGTAATGCCATTTAGGGCTGAATGAGGCTGGTCACTCTCATCTGAAACGTCAGGACCAACTTGCCTATCCCTTGGCTCTTACGCTCCTCATGGGGCGAAATAGGATTGGATGATGGTTGTATGGATGGATAGATTCTGCTGCACTGTCCTTGCTAAATTCTTGTGAAAATGTCTACTTCAACATTCACAGGCTCCCACGACGAATTTTCACCTGAGTAAAGTTGCATGGCGTTAACTGAAATAAAATACAACAGTTATCTGAAAGCGAGAATGGCTGCAGTATTTAAAAGTATTTACACGTAGTGTTCAATACTCGCGGCTGAATACACCTGTCTGGTGTTAAGTGGAATATCCTTCTACAGATGTCCTGACGTTGGTGGGTGGGTGTGCACATCCATTCACTCAATGTAGTGCTGCCTCCTTCTTCCTTCACGTTTACCATTCATATTCTGTCTGCTCTCCTCTCTTCCTCCTTTCTCTCATCCACTTTGCTATCTCTTATTACTCCTGTTTCCTATTCAGGTGATTGTTTACTGAGTGACAAGCCAAATGGTTTCTCTTAACCCAGGAAACCATTTACAACACTGGGTGGTAACCACACAGCCGAATTACGGGGTGAAGTGGAGCCCACCATGGTGCCCCTGTTAACTAGATGAAGGAACAAAACCTCCATACTTTTCCCCGCGCCTTGCTGTGGCGAGGCGCTGTCTGCCGCAAAAGAAAATCGCTTCACCGTACGTGACGGCCCTGTCGGGGCGATTGCGTCCCAAAAGTATATGGTTCTGCACGGCCAGGCAGGTCCGGGTTTCCCAACAACAAAAATAACAGTTGTCCCGACTACAAGAGAGGTTATTATGTGTGGAAAAAATACAGTAGTCTTTGCTGAACTGGTTGAAGAATGAAAAGAAACAAATGCAGAAAATATAAATTGCCGTGCCGGCAATGCAGTGAGTTATATAGAAGTAATTTATACCTGAACAATATATTGTGAATATTCCAGAAAACTTTAATGAGTGGAGTCGTACAAGCGAAGAAGAAAGATGTCACTGTACTCTTCCATAACTTAAAGGTGGTCTAAGTGAGTGTAATGGACCGGCTATGTCTCCTGAGTGATATCAGAAAGAGATTTAGAATAACAAGGCCCCAGCTTCACCGCCATACGTTAGAGCTGGTATCACAATACTATCATGAAGAGACT
Organism: Birgus latro; assembly: GCA_018397915.1. Lineage (NCBI taxonomy): Eukaryota > Metazoa > Arthropoda > Malacostraca > Decapoda > Coenobitidae > Birgus > Birgus latro. The sequence continues at coordinate 15,887 of JAGKTI010002403.1, forward strand.
TTTTTACGTCTATGCACACTTTCCTATTGCTTATCACTGCTTTCAATGAACCTACAACCTTTCTTCCTCAAACCTCCCTGTTCTTCTCCAACTAATTCCTCTGTTATTTCCCTAATTCTGCCAATAAGTACACATTTATTGCCATTAATATACACACATATGCAAAATTTACATAGTACAATATAATAGCGACTGTCTGTCGAGCCGAAGCTCCCTGACAGGCAGATATCAATTTAATGTAAATGCTTTCAGCATGCCTGTACTTATAAGTTACTTAAACTTCTTAAAGAATTCTGTAAATAATAAAAGTCTAATATCAAAAGGTATTTGTGGAAGTGATTACCTAGGAGATATACAATACAATATTATGAAAAGTATTAAAAATATTTAGATTCAATTTTATAACCTAGGAGGTATACAATACATTATGAAAAGTATTAACAAAAAATATTTACATTCAGTTTTATAACATATGTGGTAACCATCAAAATGAATAGCAATTGATTTTACAGAGCTATATATAAATGTAAAAATAGAGCTGCTAAGAATTCTGAAGTATATAATTTTTAATTTCCCTTTTAAATGTTAAAAGTTTTTTTTTTTTACAAGAATCTTTTTATTTGGTGGTATACTGTTAAATAATTTGGGGCCAAAACATAATATACGGTTTTTATATAGAGGTGTTCTGAATTGTGGACAAATTAAATCTACATTATTGCTTCTGGTCTGGTGAAAGTTATCAACAAATTTAAATATTCCATTTCCTACATAATTTGTAAGCATTTTATAAATTAATAATAATGAAAAATATTTGTGTATGGAATGAAATTTTTAAATTTTCGTTAAAGAAATAGTTTCGTATACTGATTCAAACTTACCTAAGAAAAATATACATCTGAAAACTTTATTCTGTGCTATTGTTACTTGTTTTAGGAATGGTGGCCATGTACTGCCCAGATGGATACACAGTATGTTATGTGAGGGTAACACAAGGTATAATAAATACTAGTCAATGCATCTGTAGTAAGATTATACCGTATTTTGTACATTATTCCACAAATTTTTGAAATTTTCAAGCATACTTCATCTACATGCAATTTCCAATTTAGATTTTCATCTATTTGAACCCCAAGGAATTTTGTGTGATGCACTTGATTTAATGTTTCGCCTACTAACTGTAAAGGAGGCAAGCAATTTTTTAGAGATCTGTTCTGAAAAAGTTAATAATTAGTTTTAGAAACATTTAGTTTTAATTTATTAGCTGTCACCCACTGATAAATTCAATTCAATTCTGTAGTTGAGTTTGAATGTAAGGAATTAATATCTCTGTCAGCTAATAAGAGATTGGTATCATTAGCATATAAAATAAATTGTAATTTAGAGTTAGCATTTATTATCATTTATGTATATAAGAAAAAGAATTGGCCCTATAATTAACCCTTGTGGTACACTTTTGGATATAGACTTAAACTGTGAAGAAGTATTATTACAAAAAACAGATTGTGATCTACTACAAAGATAAAAAGTTGTAGCAGCACACCTCTTATCCCAACATGTTTTAATTTGTCTAATAAAATACTATGATTTATTGAATCAAATGCTTTAGATAAATCAATAAAAATACCAACTACATAAAGTTTTTTTCTAAAAATTTATGGACATTAACAAAGTGCAGTACAGCAGTTTCTGTTGTTTGATTTGCTCTAAAGCCATGTTGGTATTGAGTTAGTAGATTATTTTTTTCAAGATAGTTAGTTAAATGCACCGCAATAATTTTTTCAAACACTTTACTAAAAGCTGGTAGAATCGAAATTGGCCTGCAGTTATTAATGTCTCATCTGTTACCAGACTTAAATACAGGAACGACTTTGGCCTTTTTTAAATGTTCAGGAAATATGCCTAGTTTTAAGGAAATATTAATTATGTAGGTTAATGGAACGGCCAATGATTCACATGAATGTTTCAGTATTTTTGGTAAACTTTTATCATAACCTGGAGCATCAGATTTTAAGGCCTTTAAGTAATTTACAACTTCAGTGCTATTTGTTGGAGACATATGCATAGAAAAAACAGGAGATTGATTTAAATACCTCTTATAATTATCGTCAGAAGAATTTGAATGCACATTATCCATATTAATAAAATGTTCATTAAAGGTAGTTGAGATGTCATTACTTGGTAGATCTAATGATATTGTATAATGTACATTATTAGCCCTGCCCAGAAGGGAGTTTATATTATAGTTTTCCAATGGTATTTTTTTTTTAATGCTAGGAACAAGGAACCAAAGGCTAGGAGCCCGCAAACTGTTCCTTTCAAGAAAAAAAAAAAACAATACAATAGAGAGACAAAATTCAAGATCCGATCATTTTGAGATGCCTGGACACATTGCGTTTGAAAGACTGGAGATCATAGGAAGTAGGAAATGCAGACTGAGGGAGACAGTTTCAGGGTTGACCTGTTGCATAAATGAAGGACTGGGAGTAATGGTTAACTCTTGCATTAGAGAGTTGGACATAAAAGGGATGAGAGGTTGTTGCTAGACGGGTGCAACATTTAACCCATCACATCCCGACCAATTTCCCACCTCCGATACCCCACAGTTCCGAGCAATTTCGGATTTTTTTTTTTTTTTTGGCTCAAACCTTCGCTTTTGGTGAGAAACATCGAGAATTCATAGAGAAATCGCCCTCCTGAGGCTATAAGTGGTGCTACAGGTGATGAGTCAGCATTACGTTTTCCCTCTTTCTCAGGGTACCTGACTAAAGAAAACGAACTTTGGAAGGGTTAGCTAATTCAAGCCACTTTAAATTACGTATTTATTTATTTATTTGGTACGAATTTATGTGTAGTACAAGACTATATTGATTTTCACACATTTATATAGGCAATAGAAGCATTGTTCAGTCACCAAACACATCCAGATATGGCACCTTCCTTTATGACATTACCACCTCATCACTTCTATTTGTTTCTTGCTCTAGGTTCTTTATTTCTTTGCCCTCCACCTCAGGAATAACTTTCACCGTGAATTTCGTCATTGAAGAGACTGTGGGGCAACATGTCTTTACTGGCCAGGTCACTGCTAACAGGTGAATTGCCGAGTGTTGGGCGGAGGAGGGGTCAGGTGGGGCCAGACAGTATCCCCACATGGTAACAGATAGAGAAATGTCTCCCACATATACATACAAAAAATCACCCATGAAACTTGAAAATTGTGCAAATTATGACCCTTGCAATTGCGCGACGTACCCGTACGTCGATGGGTCTAGCTGTGACAAAACGTTGCGACGTACCGATACATTGACGGGACACCTCGGGTTAATATTCAAGGAATCCTTAAGTCAAGGTAAACTACCTTTTTATTTGGAATGAACAAACATTGCTTCCTTCTTCAAGAAAGGAAATAGACAAAATCCACTTAAGTACCAACCAGTATCACTGACCAGCGTTGTTAAGTAAGATATTAGAAATGCTGATGAGAAAAATTTGGGTTAATCATCTGGAGAAACACAATATTATAACAGAAAGACAATTTGGTTTTAAAAAGGGGAAATTATGTGTCACTAGTCTATTAAGCTACTATGATGGAGTTGCAGAAACACTACTGAAACGAGAAGGATGGGTAGGCAGTATCTAGTTGGATTTCAAGGTGGTATTTGACAGTACCACACCAGACTTTTTATGAAAACTGTACCATCAAGGAGGAATCCAAGCTAATCTGTACTGTTGGAAGGAAGATTTTCTCAGAAAAAGACAGTTCATCCTAGTCTAAACATTTTGAATGGGATTTGTCGTGTGCCCTTAACCTTTAACCTATTGCTTCCCTCCCCAAAGAAAAGGTCAACCATTTTGCCAGACTCGCAATCATCCCACTACGTTTATGTAAATTCGAATTAAAACTATGTGACACGGAGAGACAAAGAGACACAGACAAAGAAGCACACACACACACACACACACACACACAAACAAACACACACGACAAAACAATACCATCACTGTGCTACTCACGCATGGTTGCAACTTGACAGAGGTAACATCGTAGCTGTGTTGTTAAGAGTATTGGTGAACGAACGTATTACTGGAGTGCGAAAGATTGTCGGCTTTCAGATATGAGTGAATAAACTCAATTTCCATCCCACGAATGATTTTATCTAGAAATTATGTAGTTTGATTTCTTGCCCTATATTATCATTCCTTGGTTACAGGAAACCAAATAGCCTGTCACTTTGTGTAGAATCCGAGGGGCAGAACCAGGACCTGAAGGTAGCACTATATCGAGCTGGAGGATGGAGGGCGCACTCATGTACAGAATTGTAAAAGAATAGGTTTAATTAAACCCACAAGTTGCGTAGTGATACCCTTAGCTGAATGTAATAATGCTGTCTTTCCACGGGAATGAACGACAGTGTTCTTGCAGTGAAGATGAGATGAGGAACTTAAAGCCGTTCATCATCCCCGGCGGTATGGACAACATAAAATATTCTCAAACTTCATAGCACCTCCCACCCATCTGCTTTGCTCCTCGTCAGTGGTACAGTAATCTGTGGAAACTCAAACCACCTGCAAAGGAAAGCTGGCATTGGTTTACTCATTCAACTCTCACCTGTCAGAATCAGTAGTTGATTTTCGGATCGGCTAAACTGGTGAATTCAGTTTCTTTTCTCCATTGTCCCAGTTCAGAAAAAGTGTAATATGGGATCCAGATGTAAACAGACTACTGGGAATCGTGTTTTAAAGGAAGATAAAGATTTCACAAAATGATCGTCTGTAGTGAAGGGGTTAGTGAAGACTAGGAGTCTAACCCCTTAGCAGGACAGTTTCTTTGTGTGTGTGTGTGTGTGTGTGTGTGTGTGTGTGTGTGTGTGTGTGTGTGTGTGTGTGTGTGTGTGTGTGTTGAATAAACTTATCCCGTAAAATTTAAAAAACATTATCGTAATGAAAATATTTTGAGTTATACTCGTAAATACCACACATGATATAACCAGCAGGTAATAATATGTAGTGTAATTATTGTGATAACCATCAGAACAACTTTGTAAATGGTCAAGGGAACAGGAAATAATGTAGAAGAATGGAAAATGATTGTGTGCAAGTCTACTGGAGACAATAAAAAATAATTTATAGAGGAAACCCGTAAGACAGAATGTGAGAGAGGTGTGGCAGATATGGTTAACAAGCACCTAAACCGGATAGGGAGATGGGGGCAATGGAATGGTGGAGAAGAAGGGGGGAGGGATGGGGGAGTTGGTAAGAGGAGGCCAAAAGCCGAGTCTGAGCCCTTGAAACTTGATGGCAACATTCAGGTCACGTCAGGCTGGCTGGCTGGCCCACACCTGCTGCTCTCACATTCTTCACCCATGTTATTCTCGTATCTATATATGTCAGCATCTCTCTCTCTCTCTCTCTCTCTCTCTCTTTCTCTCTCTCTCTCTCTCTCTCTTTCTCTCTCTCTCTCTCTCTCTCTCTCTCTCTCTCTCGTGCCCCTTCCCCTCACCCCTGCCTATTCCCTCCACTGCTGCCTCTTCTCCTCATCCTTGCCTCTTCTCCCCATTTAATCCTATTCCTCCCACCCCTATACAGTATCTTCCCCTCACCCCATCTTCTTCCCCTCGTCCATGCTTTTTCCCTCAGCCCTGTCCCTTCCCCATATCCCTACCTCTTCCCCCCACCCCTGCCTTTTCCCCTCACCCCTGCCTTTTCCCCTCACCCCTGCCTTTTCCCCTCACCCATGCCTTTTCCTCTCACCCCTGTCTCTTCCGTCCACCCATGCCTCTTCCGCTCACTCCTGCCTCTTCCCGTTACCCCTGCCTCTTCCTTCACGCCTGCCTTTTCCTTCACGCCTGCCTCTTCCCCTCATCCCTGCTCTTCCCTT
>JAGKTI010002403.1:21794-39836 GCA_018397915.1 Birgus latro
ATCCTCACCCTTTCCCCTCTCCCCTGCCTCTTTTGCCTTAACTCCCTCGTTCCCTTCTGCTTCCCTCTCCATTTCCTACTTCTCTGCTTCCCTCATTTATAACCAGCCCTCCCCTTCCCTACTTCTCTCTCCTACTGTCTGTCATTACTAACCCTGCCTTTCCCCTCACTGAATATCCTGACTTGACTCCTCCCTCCTTAGTTATCCTCCCTTCCCTCTCGTTTATGTCACTTCCACTCGTCTCCTCCTAATCCCTACTCGCTTTTTATTTTCTCCCTGCTTCTCCTTCCATTCTTCGTACCTTTTATCCGTCTCTCAATACATCCCTTTTCCATTTCTTATCGCTGTCTCTCTCACTTCTCTCACACCTACCCTTCCTGTCTTCCCTCTCTGTACTTTCCTTAATTTTCAACCTCATCTCCTTCGTTTATGCAAACAAGAAGAAAACGAAGGCTGAGAGCTTGGAAAACATGTCTATTCTATAAAAAATAACTAATAAAAAGAAAAACTCATTTGGAGATGTTTGGATCCGTTGCGCTAAGCTAGAAATTATAGGCAGTGGAGAAGTTTGGGTGGAGAATTCAATTCAGAGCTGACTTGCTCTGAACATGATCTTCGATAGCTCTTGCATTAAGGAGTTGGAAAGATATCATAAGAGTATGAAACTAGACAGGACCACAGTGCCTGTGATAATCAGGAAAGGATGCAAATAAAGAATTAAGAAATTGCCAAAAAAGTAGCGATACAGTAGACAGAATTGCAAAACTGCACCGAAGGCAGAGTGGCTGATGAGAGTCAGTAAGGGGAATTGATGAAACGTTTTTGATTCCACATTGGGTAGAGGTACTTTATGCAGTGAATCGCCTTATACGTTACAGTTCTATTTCATATCAACCAAAAAAGAAAAAGGACTTTGCAAGATGTTAACGCGCACGCGACCATGCACGCACGCACCCCCCCCCCCCCCCACACACACACCAAGAACACTTAGGAACGAGTTGTTTTACTGAAGGTAAAGATAAAGCAGTGTAGAAGCTTTTGTTGAACTAGGTGATGGAGGAAAAGGGTAACTGAAGCATCAAACACAGGAGTGAGTGTGTGCAACGCCAGTAATTGAATTTGTCCTGCGAATTGACTTTCGACTGACTGTCCTCATGATCGAATTACTTCATCCTTGGCAGGTCTTAAACCATTTCACCAACTTTTGTTAAAATCTTACCAAAATTGGTTTTATCTTGCCCTTTCATCTTTGACCAATTGTTCTCAAAATCAGTTCTCTTCATTCTTGACGGACCCTCAGTCATTTGACTATGTCAAATCCACATAAGAAAGAAACTGGCTGAGTTCTGTAAGTTGTGAGGTGGAACATCTACATGCTCCTCGACCTGCGACCTCCGACCTTCATTTTTATTCAGTTCTCTAAACTGAATCTCTTCATCTCTTTCACCAAGTCGTGCTTAAATGGACTAAAAACTGTTTAAGATGATTTTGTCCTAATACCTAGGCCTTTGACCTGATGTTTATCTCTCTGTCCATAGCCAGACGCCATAATCCCGAAAAGGGTGGCCGTTTGGCTTTGAGCTTGCTTTTTTACGGGGAGGTGCACTAACCCTTCACCAACCCACTTGTTGACACGTAGGGAACACGTATGGGTTGGTTAGACGGTTACCACCCAGCAGTGTAACAAAATAAAAACAGTAGTTCAACTCCTGGGGAGACCTTCAGTCCTTATTTCAAGTCTTGTCCAGGTAAGATAAAACTCTTTTAGTTGAACTGTTAATACACAGGCACATGTGCCTGTGTATTAACAGTTCAACTAAAAGAGTTTTATGCACAGATAGAATTTTGACCTTCCTCTGTAACACTGATTTTTAATTATTTTCATCCGCTCAACCCTTCCAACAAGTTTGCTTTAAATCAGTTCACAGCTGATTGATTTGACGTTGCTTAAGACCTTGACCCATGGCCTTCTTGTAAAAAAAAAAAAAAAAAAAAACTCACCTCTTTGAATGAACCTAAAGCCTTCGGGGGAAAAAAAAAAAAAAGAAAGATCGGATCAAGCTGTTTAAGTTATACTGTTTGCACCCACGATTGACAGACATACTGTATATACACCCAGAGAAACAACACACCGGCCGCGCCTATAATAGCCTAGGGTGTAATATATGTTTCGTACTCTGCAGTTAGAAATAATAAAAATATAAGTCAGGTGTACACAAGCCTCATCCTACGATTTTTTTTTTCTATTGAGATGGAGACTGAGATGCGAGTGGAAAAGTGGCGAGTGGAATCATTAGCGTATGTGTGGAAGGGGCTAGAGGTACACATCGGAAAGACATTGCTGAACTGAAGAGAGAGAAGAGGAAATGGCAGAACCCTGAAAAATACCGTTTGTACCTTTAGCAGATCACGAACTGCGGTCGATTACAAGGACAGCACAACTACGTCTTTCATTGTGTGGGCCAGTTGTCAGTCTATAAGTGGATGGAAGGAGAGTAAGACAGACACCAAAATAAAGGAACAAGGTCGGAGAGTAAATGAGCAAGGATGTATGACTGGTGGATGGGAGGAGAATGAGAGGTGGACCTAAAACATTAAATGAACTAGAAACAGCTCATAGAGCACAAACCTAAACCAATGCCATTAAGAAGGATCCGGATCCGGATCCGTGGATATAGGATTCGGATCCGGATCCGCCCCAAAATTTCATCAATTCTTTCTTGGTCCATGGCCCACCTTTCCACAAAATTTCACTGAAATTCATTGACAAGTTTTGGAGATATTGTGTGGGATACTTCGGATCCGAATCCTCCCCCACATTTAGTCAGTTTTTCCTTGGCCTATTGCCCACCATTCCACAAAATTTCATCAAAATCCGTTCGTAACTTTTTAAGTAATCCCGGGTCCGGATCTGTGAATATAGAATCCGGATCCGAATCCGGATCGGCCCCCAAATTCAATCAATTCTGTCTTGGTTCATGGTGCACCTATCCAGAGAATTTCATTGAAATTCATGGGGAACTTTTGGAGTTATTGTGTTGAATATTCCGGATCCGGATCCGGATCCGGCCCAAAATTTAGTCATTGTTCATTGGTTCATGGCCCACCCTTCCACGAAATTTCATCAAAAGCCGTTCATAACTTTTTGAGTAATGCTGCTAATAGACAGACAGACAGAAACAAACCAACGCGGGGTAAAACATACACTTCCTGGCGAAGTTAAATTATTTGGAATTACATGAAGAACGTCCGCCACTCTCCCATTTGATGTAGTGCTGCCCTCGGGTGACTCTACACTCAATGACAACGCAATTATTTTCTTGTAAACCAGAGAATCATTTACTACGTTGGTTGGTAACCATATATCAAAATGAAACCTGGCCACGTAGTGAGTTAAGCGCCCCAGCCGGACTGAACCTGGACGGTTTTATATCCGAGCATTGGTTGGAGGCTATTGCCCACATAATGCTGCTCAGTAGAGAGTGAGGCTGGCCACTGTAGCCTAAAATGTCGGGACTGAGTAGCCCATCCCCAAGCCCCTACGCTCCTGATGGGGCAAAAAAGGAATGGGTGATGGTCGGATGAATATATGAGGATGTGTCGTGGAGCGGATGTTATTAGTAAGCAGAACTGAAACTCATGTAGGGCCATTTGTTGAAATTATCCTTTGCCGAAAGAGCTGCTAGCAGTAGCCTACTTAGACATAGATAGGCAGACAGGTAGATAAATAGACAGAAAGCCTGATAGATGGTCAGCAAGATAAAAAAAAAAGGAAGTTGATGGAAAGATTGAAAGTAACAAACAGACAGATAGATAACTGTAGAGAGAGGAGCATATTGAAAGATAACTACGGTAGAAATACATGAAAACAGACTGACTAACTGACATGCACATAGATATGTAGTCAGACGGATACACATACATGGATATGCAGACACTATGACAAACATAAACAGACGGACAATTCACAAGCAGAAAGACATATTTACAGACAGACAACTGCAACCCCTACTCCCTTCGTTCCACTTTAACTTCCTTTCGATCCCTGCATATCTTCTCCCACCATCTTTTTTTCTCTTCCTCGCCTCCTTTCTCCTCCATCCTTTTCTCCTTTCTGTCTTTTCCTCTCTTCCAACCAACTCCTTTGCCTACCTGTTTTTCCCATTTCCCTTTTCACACTTCCCTTCCCTCTATTACATGCTCCTTCCCCTCCCTTCACTCTTTTCCATCCATCATTCTTCCCCTTCCCATCCCTTCGTTTTCCTCTTTCCCTCGTGTTTTCTCCCTGCTAAACAGTCATCGTCTCCATCCCCTTCTTACCTCTAGCCCATCCGCTCCCATCCTCTCTTTCTCAGCCACCTTTTTCCCTCTTTCCAACTTACCAGTTCCTCATCTCCATATCTCCTTTCTTTTCCCTATCTTTCGTCTCCTCTCTGTCTCTTCTTATCCTTTTTCTCCTCTTCCCGTGCATTTTCATCCTTTCTCTTTCCCCTTTCAGATTTCTACCTCTACTTGTCCTTATCCTTCCACACTTTTCTTCACCGTTATTCTCCCCCTCCTCTCCTCTATCTTCTGCCAGACGAGACACAAATTCGCCTTGTCAGAGTTACTCTCCATGGGTGTCGCCAAAAAAATGTAGAAGACCCACAAGCCGGGGACGTGGCTCTGGCTGGAGGGAAAGATCCAGGCACGAATTTTTCGCAAGCGATTTTACCCAGCGTAATATATCTCTCCCTCACTTACCTGTTACTCGCCCTCACCTAAAAAGAATCTTTTAGTGTTAATTGGAATAGGATACTAAAACTGTCCATATCATGTGAAGGGTTATGGTGAAAGTATTAAAAATTAAGTTCCTGTTACTCGTTCTCAGTTGAACTGAATCATCCAGCATTACTGTAGTTTGAGAAGAGCACGAGATTTATACTAACAAAGAAAAAGTTAATGCTGACAATATTACCACTAAAGTCTTGTACACACCGAGATACAAAGTCTACAGACAGTCGACCAACTACGTATCTCGACTGTTGCAAGACAGTCCACATACAGACGGGCGACAGTCCAGAGACATGTGAGACAAGGCAACTTTGTCTCTGGATTGTCTACAGACTGTTTTGAGACGGTCGCTACACATTTCTGCTACTTTCTCACTGGACTGTTGCTAGACAGTCGAGAGAGAGTCCAGCGACTGAATAACTGACCAAACCAACAGTTGAATCACTAAAGCAAATAATTATGTCATGATTGAACCATATATGTACACATAATTTTTCAACGATGTATGTAAAATGTGTAAATATACTAATTATTATTAGGACAGACCCATATACATGCAGTATAATCTTTCAACGATGATGTATAACTTTTATGCAAAATAAGAGTATATAAATATACTCTACAATTATTTAGGAGAGAACCATATACATATTATTCAATGTATGTACGAGTACAACTGTTATGTATAGATAATGTACAAAAACAGTGGATACTGACGCCTCATTGCAGGAGGTGTGCATTTGTAAATGTGAACCTTAAAAAAAAAAAGTCATCAGTTGCCAAATGCCTCCGCACCGAGTAACTTGTATCTTGTCTCCCATATCTAGTGGGAGACAAAATACAACCGAAATCTTGTCTCTGCACTGTCGCGTGACTGTCCAGCGACAGATTTAGATTTTCCTGAGACAGTCGCGCAGCAGTCTAGTGACACTGTCGCGCGACTTTTGCTGGATAAAGTATCATGGTGTGTGCATGACCCAGAGACAGTGTCTAGCGACTGTTGCGAGACAAATTTTGATTTTTCTGAGACAGATTCCAGACAGTCTAGAGACCATGTTGCGCGACTTTGTATCTTGGTGTGTACGAGGCTTAAGGCTCCTGTACTCACCCTAATCTAAACAGAATCGTCTGGTATTAGCGGGAACAGAATTTTAGAGGTGTCCCGACAAGGAAGACCAAGGGCCGCATTATTATTCACTTGGGAAACTTCGTAGCACATTCTTATCAGCGACTGTCCTGCATAGTACAGTTTAAACCTCATGTGGTCGAAACAACTCTTGTATTTTATTTAGGCTATCAATCAGGCGATTTTGTTCAGCTGAGAATGAATGTAGGGGCCTGAACGTATTAATGCAGACTCTGTTAATCAATTCAGGGTCACATGAACCTGAATATTTTATGTCAGTAAACGCCAGACGATTTGATGCAACTGAGAGCGAGTATAAGACCCTGAGGGGGTTTAATATTATGTCCAAAACCCTCTCATATCGGGATAACCCTGCTTTGTTTCCAATTAACGCCAGATGTCTTAATTCAGCTTAGAGTAAGTCATAGGAGCCAAAGAATGATAAAAAGCCCTAATGCTAGACACGTGGCAGGGGTAAGACGGTGAGAAGAAGAACGAGGTGGATATAAGGTATTTAAAAAAAAAATAATAATAATCGTCTGTCCTTACCTTTTGAGAAGTTTGAAAATATTATCGAGGAAATTTTCTCCAAATTCTGGAAAGTTTTTGGAGGAGCACCCTAAGATGATCTGGCCATGTGGAGCCAGTGGAGTGTGAGAGATTGACTTGGAGAGAGTATGTGAGTAAAGGGGAGGGGGAGACGGAGAGAGGGAGGACGAGGATGAGGTTGTCTTCGTCGTCGTCATAGTCGTTGCTTGACCACGGTGTCTGACCAAGCTTGCCCGTAGACCGCAAGTAAGCAGCTACCCGTATGGCATCATCCCACAGGTTTCCTACACTGTTTACGCTGTGTCTGCGTCTTAGTGTGATATGTGGCGTGCAGTGCTCCAGTATGTGTATTATGTTATGGGTCTGTTCTACAAGGGGACCGCGCGTCATTCTGTGATTCTAACCCACCCTAGTCCGAGCTGGTAAGTGTGGAATGCTGGGTGCTGTCCTAATATAAGCTTAGGTAGGTGTACAAAGGAGTGCAAAGGAGTGCAATGGAAAGCAAACAGCAGAAGACCTGTTGGTCATTTCGTGACTGTTTGGTATAGGGAAGGCTGTAACTAACAAAACTCTTCTACCAGTTAAGGACAAGGATAGAAAAGCAGGAAGGCTCCCCCTCACCCACCAAACCCTCTATCCGAAGTAGGCAGGAAATAGTGAGAAGGGTCACCATGCAGCATAGAAAGCTCTCATGGAAATTTCATAGGATAGAGGGGAAGGAAATTTTAATCTAAACTGTCTACCTGAAAAGAAAGTCAACAGTATTTACCAATGTTGTTCTGCGAGTTACATCATTCGAGCTAAAAAAAAAAAAAGTTTATATATAAAGAAGTGTTTTTTTTTTTTTCAGGATTAAACATATTAAGCTGCGGGTTAGAAGACAGATACTTACCCAAGCGACCTTTAAATGTTTGTACCGTATCATAGTTTACTACACTGGAGGGCAACTTGTTCCATATATTTCCAACTCTATTAATGAAGAAATGCTTAGCTTCATGCGACTGGAATCGTTTGCCAATTATTTAACGCTCATTGCCTCTAGTATAAATCTAATGATCAAATGTGAAATATTTATCTACAGCAATGTTATCGTGTCCTTTGAATATTTTAAATATTTGAATTAAATCTCGTAATCTGCGTTTAGTTAGAGTAAAGAGATTCAGGGCTTCTAAACGCTCCTCGTATGATGTGTTTCAAAATATAGGTATCATTCTGGTCACCCTTCGTTCAACTATTCCAAGTTTCCCTATACAGTATATGTTTTGATATAAGGCGACCAGTACTGGGCAAACTGGAGTATTATATAAGGTGTGGATGATATTATCTGACTTATATTTGAACGTTGTTGGCTATCTTACACTGCTTGGTTTAAGACCATTTGTTAAAATAATTTCTAATTCTTTTTCATGACTGACATCATCTAAATGAATGTTGTTCATGATGTAACTGACTTTTCCATTTCTATTTCCAATGTTTATCACTTTGCATTTACTAATATTAAAGTCTGTCTTCCAGGTTTGTGTCCAATTAAACAGTCGATCGAGGCCACACTGTATTGCCAGCCTTCTAAAAACATTGCTCTGTTACCAATTTTAGTATCATCAGCAAATTTGGTTATTTTACAAATTAAACCATTATCTTTAGCATTTATGTATATTAAAAACAGAACAGGACCCAATACTGAGCCCTGTGGCATACTACTAGTAACATCTTTCCAGTCCGATTCTTTACCATTTATTACAACCCTCTGTTTACGTTCTGTAAGCCAATTATTATCGATCCACTCCAGCACAACGCCTCTGAGCCTATGCACATTCAGTTTCCAAAGTAGACTTTTAGGAGGAACGTTATCAAATGCCTTTTGAAAATCGAGATATGCAATCCCAACAGATCTGGTTTGATCATATACATTAATCATAAAAGGAATCCAAGAGATTCGTAAGGCAAGAGCGATTATTTCGAAAACCGTGTTGTGAATCTTTGGTGAGACTATTTAGTTTTAAGAACGTTACTGCTTCACTGAGCACATCTGTAAATAATTTCCATGCTTCATTAATATCCACTGTTTGAACAATGGGATTCCAGTCACTAGAATCATTTATTTCCTGTAACTGTGAAAATCCGCTTTCTTGTAGTCTGGCACTTTCTCGTAACTTGCCCTAACATTGTTTTTACTGAAATTGCTGTTGAATGTGACTATGTGATGGTCGCTAGTACCAACGTCTTCCCCCACCATAACTTTACATACCAAGTTTTCTGATGTGGCCAAAACCAGACCTAATATGCTAATTCCTCGTGTTGGGCAGCCTACGAACTGATGCGATGAACTTTCTTGCATGTTACTGTACAGGTCCAACCCTATGTGTGACGAGAGTCTCTCCCCATTTGGCACCTGGTAAATTAATATAACCAAGGATTGCAGTATTATGGGTGCTACATATTTCAGCAATCTGGTTGTAAATTTCACTATCAGTATTATTGGACTGTGATGGTGGACGATAAATCAATCTAAGTACTGTTTTGCTACTGAATGTATGTCTAAGGTGCAGATAAATACTGTCAACATTATCAATAGCGGGCTTGGGATTTACAACTGGATGAAGTCCTACTTTAATATACAACAGTACACCGCCCCCAGCTCTATTATTTCTCACACTACTAAAAATATTGTAACCTGGTATGTTGTACTCCGCTAAGACAAACAAACAAACAAATTTCCTTTTTCCGTGTTGAACCGTGATTCTGTTGCAGCCAGGTGAAGTCGATCAGTATTGTTTAAAAATATCTCTGATGGATTGAGGTTGGGAGGTGAGGGAGGGGGAGGGGGAGTTGTAAAGTAATGATCTGATCGGGGTGATTCATTACCCTGCGTGTCAAATGAGTGTGTGGGTATTTCTTCACTGGTAGTGCTGGAATGCCTGGAAGTGGAATGTTGCTGAAGAGGCTTTAAAAATGTTTGTGTGGAAATTACTTTATGTATCTGGTTGTACTGTGTGGCTCTGTTATAGATGATGAGGTGAAGGGGCTGAGTAAAGCGGCATACGAATGAGAGGTTTAGTGAGATAGATTGAGGGCAGCCTGATGACCACACTGGTGAACAGTAATTTTCATGATTGTCTACTTTCTGATTTTCTTAAAACACCATAGAAAACTATTTTTTTTTTAAACAAATGAAATAGACCATCCTTTCTGAAACACTTGTATTAAGCACAACACGATGAAAAACAATAGTAATTTTAAAGCCATTTATTCCTTGAACACACACACACACACACATACTGTATATATATATATATAGATAGATAGATAGATTTTTAATTTATTTATTTATTTATTTATTTATTTATTTATTTAGTAATGGGCTGTCCTTAGATTTGCCTCTGCAATATAGTGAACTTTTCTGCATCCTGGTCTTGATACCATTAAGCTATTTAATTATCTTTAGGAAAAGCACCTCGTAGTGAAGGAGGTAAGAAAAAACTCCTTTTAACCCATCTGAGACCAACACTACTATACCAAGTTGAATACAACGGTCTGGGGGGTAACAAGAATACTGTATGAAAGATGTCATCTTAGAGAACGAGTCAACAGAGCCATCTCATAAGACTGAGAATAAATTTATATTACAGCACAGAAAACATGCACCCAATATTGCACTACAGACAATACATACATACATACTCGTACCTTATTTTAGTACAGAAAACGCATACAGACTGCAACACATTATCGAAAATACATTTTTAATATATCTGACTGCAGAACGATCATAATACATCATCATCATCATCATCATATTGAAACCCTCGTTTATGTGTATAAGAATAAAAATGCAGAAAGATATATTTCATGGTAAGAAAGAAAATGCGCTTCTCTCAACATATATAATAAAAATGAATGTGAAGGGCAAATAACATTGAAGGTCTGATGAAAAAATAGGATTTGAGTTGGTGGGGAGCGTAGCGGCACGAGGGAGAGGGGGGAAAGAGAGTGCATGGGGAGAGGAGGAAAGAGGGAGAAGGGAAAGGAGTGAGGGAGCAGATGTGTTTGAGAAAAGGGACGAGAGAGAAGCGAAGGCAGGAGGAGGTCAGGGAGAAAAGTATCCCCGTGTGAATAATTCAGAGAGAGTTTCCGTGAGGGCGAAATTCTAAGGCAAAAATTATTCGAGTGGGGCAGCTGCTGTAAATATGTGGGTTGGATACCTTATTCACACTCTTTTTTCTCTCTTTCTCTTCTAGCTGCTTTTGTACTTGATATCCTTTTCACAGTACTCTCTATTTTCCTACTTGTGCCTTCACTCTCCGTCCTTCCTCTCTATTCTTCCCTTTTCTTATACTTTACAATTTTGGCCTCACCTCTTCCCTTCCGCCTCTCATCCTTTTCGTCCATTTCCCATCGCTCTCTTCTAGCCTTCTCTGTTTTATCTTTCTTCTCCTCCACCCTTCATCCTTATCATTCATCTTCATCATTCTCTTCCACACTCAACATTTCACTTACGCCTTCCACCTTCCCTTCCATCTAACAGCCTTCCCTTTTATTCCACTCTCCATCCTTCCCCTCGTCCCTCCTCTTTTCTGCTATCATTCACTCTTCTCCATCTCCCTCCACTTTTCTCTTACATTCTCCACCATTTCTTCCTTCCTTTCCACCATTCTCTGCCTTCCCTCGTCACTCTCCGCCACCGTCCACTTTCTTCTTCCATCATTTTCTTCCTCCATCCTTTCCTTCCTCCCTCCTTCCTTCTCTTCTACCCATCACAGTGAACCCGTCCACATAATTTTGCCTCCACCTTATGTTCCTTTCAGTTTTTCACTGATTTTAATTTCATCATAATCTGTTCCACCTGTTTTTTCACCCTGCATAATTCTGTTTTTTTTTTCCCCTTGTCCTTGTTCATCCAGTACAATTGAAGACCTGGATATAAATTCAATGGTTGAGTGTTGCATCTTAGGGGAAAACTTGGACTTTTAAAAGGTTGATTGTCATAATGACCCTCATGGGCTCGGTATGCACTAGTAAATATTATTCATTTTCTATATTCCACTTCTACAATTCACACAGCCTGTTCGACCCCGCTTCACTTCTATGCTTTACCCACCCTTTTCGTTCTACTCTCTACTTTTTGTTCTTCTCTCTTCCATCCACCCTTCTGGACCACCCTCACCCACTGTTCGATCCACTCGTCTCTGTTCCACTCATGCTCTCCATTCCACTTTGTCTTCTGTTCCTCCCAGTCCTCTGCTTCATCAAAACCCTCTGTTCCACCTACCTCTGTGGTCCACTTTCAATCTTCGTTCCACTCACAACCTCTATTCTACCCACACCCTCTGTTCCGCACCTCTTTTCCACCCACACCCTCTGTTCCGCAACCTCTTTTCCACCCACACCCTCTGTTCCACATCTCTGTTCCACCAGCACCCTTTGTTCCACCACACCCTCTCTTCCATCGACGTCCTCTGTTCCACCCACACCCTCTGTTCCATCCACGCCCTCGGTTTCATCCACGCCCTCTGTTCCACGTACCCCTCTATTCCAACCACACCCTCTGTTCCATCCACCCCCTCTGTTCCATCCACGCCCTCTTTACCATCTACGCTCTCTGTTCCACCTACCTCACTGGTCCACCCACAATCTTCGTTCCATTCACACCCTCTATTCAGCCCATATCCTCTGTACCACCACACCCTCTGTTCCAGCCACGCCTTCTGTTCCACGTACCTCTCTAGTCCATTCACAGCCTCTGCTCGACTCATACATTCTGTTCCACCCACGCCCATAGTTCCATCTCCCTCCTTTGGTCCCCTCACAGTTCCTCCTTCATATCTCCTTCTGTTCCATCCATTATGTTTGCCTAGCCTTTACCTCCTCCGTTCCACCACCTCTGTTCCACCTTCCCTCCGTTCCGTGCAGTCAATTACACATACGCATATACATTACCTTCCATCAACTGTGACATCCTCAGTTTGACTCCCTGTTTTCCACCTTCACTTTGTTCCAGCAACAGTTCACCCTTCTCTGTTTCACCCTGCCTTCAACTCCCTCTGTTCTTCGCCCTCTGCCCCACTCCTCCACTGTAATACTTACCTCTGCACCATAATCTGTTCCGTATCCTCCTCTCTCTCAATTCTGCCTTTCAGCCCATTTTGTTCCACCCATTCTGTTTCTCCTCTTCCACGTCTGTTCCGCATCATCTGCTCCATTTCCTACTTGTCTTGCACACAGTGTTCTATATCCCCTGCTCAGCATTCATCTTTGTTCCATCCCTTCTGTTCCACCCACTTTCTTACACACTCTCTATTCCACACCATATGTTCCACCTCTTCCTTCCACATTGCCTACCCAACCTCATAATGTTCCTGCTCCATATCCATAGCTGCACGTCCTCTTCTTTCTATCATTTCTGTTCCTCGTGTTCCACCCTATGTTCTACCTGCCTCTGTTTTCACGTGGTGGTCCTTCTACCCGCAAAATGAATAGTTACAACCAGCTTTTGAGGTGGATTTTCTATGTTTCCAAGAGAAGTTAATGTTTACGATTTTTTTCCTTTTATGTTGGTGCCTTAGATGAAGGCTCCCAAGTCCATCCACTCAGTTTAAAGCAACTGAAGGTGATTTTACAATGAGTGATCCGCCAAATGATTTATTGTAACTTAGGGAACTACGGTATTTTACAGTTTTGGATTATAACCATATAGCTAAGAAAAAAATGCTGGGGCGTCTCCTGGGTTAAGGACTGCAACCGGATGTGACCAATAAGGGATTAACCCGCCTAGTCCCACCGACGTACGATGCACGTCGCTACTTTGTTCTGTGGACAGACCCGATGACGTGCATCGTACGTCACTCAATTGCAAGGCCCGTTGTGTGCACATTTTTCAACATTCGCGGGTGATTTTTGGTAGGCATATGTGGGAGACCTTCCTCTACTTGCTGTTAAGCGGGGATACTGCCTGGCTCCACCTAACTCCCCCTCCCCCCCTCCCCCCCCTCCCCCCCACACCGGGCAATTCACCTGTTAGCAGTAACCTGGCCAGTAAAGGTATGTTGCCCCACGGTCCCTCCAATGACGAAATTCACGGTGGAAGTGATTCCTAAGGTGGAGGACAAAGAAACGAAGCTAGAGGTAGAAACAAACAAAAGTGATCAGGTGGTAATGTCGTAAAGGAAGGTGCCATATACTGGGGTTTTTGGGTGAGTGAACATTGCTTATAAACGCCTATATTATTGTGTGAAAACCAATATAGACTTGTAGTACACATAAATTCGTACCAAATAAATGAAATAAATACGTAATTTAAAGTGGCTTGAATTAGCTAACCTTTCCATAGTTCGTTTTCTTTAGCCAGGTACCCTGAAAAAGAAGCAAAACGTAAGGTTGAGTGACATCTGTATTAACATTTCTAACCTCAGGATCGCAATTTCTCTATGAATTTTCGATGTTTCTCACCAAAAGCGAAGGTTTCAGCCAAAAAACAAAAAGTCGAAACTGTCGGGACTGGACGGGTTAAATCCGAGGTATGGCTGAAGTTTATTGTTCACGCAAGGCCACTTAGGGAGGGCTATATGGTATTGTCATTTTGACTGTCTGGATTGAGTAGTATGACCACGGGCTCCTGCCATCTCTATATGCGTTAATTAGCAATAACGCAGTACGAGTAAAGAACAGGTTGACTCCATTTAGCTCGAGGATGCCTTTTTCACATAATTCTTCCCATCATGAGACGACTTTATTCAGTTTAGATTAGATACAGTATTTCAAACTGGAGGGACAAACAGGATAGTTTTATCAACTCCTTTCTGATGGTAACTCTTTCCTTAATTGGCTGAAATTATTTGGATGTAGCAACCATAAGATAAAACTGCATGTCATCGAAATAAAGGAATCAGTGTCTGCAATCCAACGACATGTTTTTTTATTCTTTTTCATTTTATTCTTGACGCTTCCATACGGTTTTATTCAGTTTTGAGAGCACATCTGTCGTGAAAAAGATACAAAAAGTTTAATAGAATCATCTTTACACAGAAATAATGAGCATGACTTCCTCTTGGTGAAGGGATTTATGATGTCTATAAATGGGCCATAATTCACTGAGCCTTCTCAGAGATCGTATTGTCGTTGGCTTTGAAGGTATAGTAACGTGTCTTCCTCAGCAATTAATTTTGGCAAGAGTTCATTCATTTTCGTCCTTTTTGCAGCTTATTTCCCGTAGCTCAGTAGCAAAATTAGGGAAAACTACAGCTCTACATCTTTTCCATAATACTTTTCTGAGAATAACACCATATTAAACTATTAGCCTCTTGTTACACCACAGTATTTAAAAGGGAGAAATACCAGTTTCAGACCAAGGTGAAGTTCGAAGAGTATAATCCATCTTATCCTTTCACTACATATTAGGTGGAATCTCGCTACCTCTGAACGCACTTACTGACGTGAAGGCCCTGGACAGCTCCACGCTTTCTATATCTACTGTATTGATTGCTGTGGTGGATGCAAAAGGGAGGTCTAGACTGTTCGAACTTCCCTCCCACCTTTTTTTCATTTTTTCCTTGAATTAAGTATGCAGAATTATTGAATGGAAAAGCAGCATTGTAAGTTTCAAAATTCCTTATTATACTGGTTTGACTCTATTGCTGAAGTTTTGTATTTTATGACTGAAGGTAGAACAGTCCTTCTCCAAGGCTGTTACAAAAGTATAGCCTACTACAGGATATATATTAGTAATTAACTGGGGTACCCGGCTTTGGTGGAGGCCCCTGGGGGCCGCCCCACGACCTTTGGGGTTTCCACCCTACCTAAAATCTGGTCCAAGCAGAGGTCTACTACCCAGAAAATTTCTTTTTGTTAAGTAAAAAACTATGGGCATGCAATGACCACACACACACACACACACACACACACACACACACACACACACACACAGAGTGTCATCTGTCTACCTATCTACATACCAAGGCTGCTTCCCCCAAGGAAAGGGAGGTAGCCGAGACAGGACGACACACTCCCAATTTACTCATCCACTCAAACACATTCATTCTCAAAATTGGGAAGATTCTATGTCCTTGTCTGTTCAGTAATAATCATGGCAGTTTGTACAGAAGTATGTCGGTATACATACCACTGTGGGGACCTATGGTATTCCTTTGAGAATGTCGGCAACCTTTAATTATTCTTGGACTACGATGCACCAGAAAAAAAAAAAATCGTCGTCGCGTTTCATGCTGGGCATGACTGGCTTTAACAATTCGATATTTCATGCATATGGCCCGTCTGAAAAGTTACGGAGCACAGTGTTCACCCATCTGAAGTGATTTCCCTTTGTTATGTAAGTGTGGTCCTCGCCTCACTCTGATGTCAGTTAGGACCAACCTACCCTCTTCATAGCTGGGTGACCTACTAAGAATATTTCACTGACCAAAGCTGCACTCGTGCAGCGCATCAAGAATGCCATTCTAAATTCTGTGGTGTGGGTGCAGTAACTCAACCATGACCCTAAGAACCTCAGCCTGAAGAGCAGGATTTACAAAAATATAAGAAGGACGAATGGTGACCATCTTGGACTGAGTTATCAGAGGTAACTAAAGTTTTGCATTGGCCCTTCCACTGCAAGTGCCAGAGAAGATGTGCAGGCAGATGTACTTGTTGGGTGTGGGGGTCCGAGGGTTGTGTTAAATGTATCGGCCTGACGTCTGATATCTTGTTTCTTTATTGAATTCAGAATGAAATAATGTAATGATGAAGGTTATTACTAATAAAATGTTTCATGATACAATAAAGCATGTAAGAAGAAAGCGGATCTAATTCTGCTTTACAGTGTACTGTACTACAATCCAGTACTGATAGATGAACTCATGGATTGGTATATCTTGAATACAAAATAATTAAATACATGTTGGAGGGAAATTCATTAGAGGATTATCAATGGCTGTGAACAACAGGATCAGTGTCAGTAGTTGGTTCAATGAAACTGCATAAAATCTTAAGAAAATTAAGTACTATGTAGTAATAAGTCACCAAACTACCATTGGTAAGGGTTATATCGGACCTTGACCCTGATAGGTAGACATATCTGTACATGTCACTGATACATTACCTTAATATATTATCCTGTGCTGAAAAATTATCCTATGGCTACAGTATTATGATAGTTTGCCAAGCTAACCCATAGTTAGAACTACTTTAGAGATTTCAGGTAAGTTTTACCTTGACCTTGTAAGGTGACCTTGATCTTGCATTTTAAAAAAGTACTGTTTGTCCGAAGTTGACTGTAAAAAGAAGCGTCACTTGTTTTTATACGGCTTGTGGTTCAGAAGTTATAAAATAATCATTTCCAATTAGCGGCCATATTGGATTGAGCCAATCGGAGATGTACTTTGAAATTTTTGGACAGTACTTATGTAGTGTTTTGACACATGCTAACCTTGCTCTATACCACTTCTGGTATTTGTAGACTGTGAGGGAACTTCTGCCCAATGTTTAGCAAACTGACAGTACTAATTAAAGCCGTCGTTTTCCGACAATCAAGCTGGTTCCACTGAGCTCCCTTTGTGTTGCCTGAATATTGGGTGTTGATCAAAGGAAGGGTGCGTATTCAGATAATGCGTATTTGTACTGATAGTCGTGGGTGTTGTGTGTTAAATCAGCTTCATTATTCTCACAGCACCTGTGGCTGGTCCTGCTGATGTGCTGCCTAAATGCAGAGAGTAATCTGGACGTGTATTCATTACCGTTCCTGAGGTTCAGATATATAGAAGAACGTGTGTTTAGTCTTTTATCTTTACTATTCGGGTCGTATTCTAAGGGGATTTGGTGATTTCGTAACATTTTCCTTTACGATACATCCTCAACAATGCATCCCAATATCCTTTTGTATATTAACCCGTTGAGAGCGATAGGCCTCATATGGGACTTATCAGAGTAGAAAGCGATGGGCCTCGAATGAGCGAGATTTTCAAAGGCGTACCAAAACCGCGCCACGAGGAGTAGGTGGCTGAAATTTGTATGGGAAATAGGGGTAGGTAGCAACTCTTGATACCATCCATGCAATGCCCCATAAATGCTCAGAATATGCGTGTGCGCGCGGACGCCAAGGAACACGTGTGAAAGGCGTGAAAGTAAATTCTCCTCCCGTAATGATGCCGCCAACCCCGCACCAGGGCACCAGGCGCTAAGGAATCTGCAAACACACACACACACACACACACACACACACACACACACACGAGAGAGAGAGAGAGAGAGAGAGAGAGAGAGAGAGAGAGAGAGAGAGAATAAAGGGGATCCGCACACACACACACACACACACACACACACACACACACACACAAGAGAGAGAGGGAGAGAGAAAGGGCATTTTTCTGAGAGAGAATAAATACAGGAGTGACAGCGTCCCTTCCCTTCGAATGAGGAGATGAGGGAAAACAGCGGTCCCTCTTCTTTCTCATGTTCTCCAATCCCTCCCTCCTCACTTGGAGAGAGAGAGAGAGAGAGAAAGAGAAAGAGAGTGACTAGTAAATTGTATAATAAATGTGTGCTTTTTCGGCAGTGCATAAGGTAATTCATCGTAGTTTGAGAGAGAGAGAGAGAGAGAGAGAGAG
>JAGKTI010002403.1:40210-54985 GCA_018397915.1 Birgus latro
GGCAACAGTGTGTGTGTGTGTGTGTGTGTGTGTGTGTGCCCGAGAATTTTTCGAATCACCAGGCATCATCCTCTGTGCCGGATTATATCATTATCTGGTCATTGTATTATGCTGTGATATTGGCTAATAAATACTAGGTGATTGTTTGGGATAATGAGCTGTGTACTGTGATATTTATAAAGTCTGATTTATATAAAATAATTCTCCTCTTATCTTGTAGCATGAACCATGATACAGGTTGAGCTGTGGTTCAGAAACAGTGAGCAAGTTCATCCACAAATGTGGCGATGCAGGGGGAAGGGAATAGTATGGGAGTGAGCGGGAGCTTGGCAGGTGAAGGGAAGGGGGAAGAAGTGGTGTCAAGTCCTTTACTTCAACAGTTATACATTCTTTGCCATTACAGTATATTTATTAAGGTGTCAATGATATCCTGAATCCTAAATAACAATTAACCTGTTTGTTTTTTATTAATAATTATTATAGACAACTGATTACACACTCTAAATTACACCAAACAGCATACCCCATCTCTAGTTAACGGACAACGTGCAGCCTGCTTCACCACCTCGACTCTCTCTCTCTTTCTCAACTTATCAGCTGCCTATCAGTAGACACACACATATTATCAGTTTGTGCTAATGAGTGATGATGTTGCATATAATATATTTACCTACAATTTAATACTGTGTCAAAATACAAGTGCAATACATTACCAGCTCACCTTATGGATTAAGTTAGCCAATAAACAATACTTATGTGCATAGCCTACGTTTCAGTAATAGTCATGGGGTACCCATACTCACAGTGATGTTTTCGTAAATGTTTTGGGTAATCATGTATTCAGTGGTGGATACCAGTTAGAGGGGAGGTGGTCGCTGAAACCCCCATTCCCGATAGCTACTGTGGCGCGTTATAGTGTCACTGTAGAGGTTCCTGTTCCTCAGTGTATGTCAATTATTAAGGTTAACATTTTGATGGACAGGAATTTCTTATGAAAAATACAAACAGCCTATTATGAACTCTCAAATTACATTATGGAGCATATTGTGGGAGCGTTGCAGCTCTCACTCACCAGTCATACATAGTCCTGGTTCGTTTGTTCCAGTATTGCCAGCCCAACAATGTGATGTTAATGGACATGATATTAATGTTACAGCTCTTTATGCTTATTTTCATTTGGAACAACAGAATTCATAAAAGAATTTTATTCAGTACATGGATTGTCAAATACAGTGTGTGTGTGTGTGAGGGGGGGACAATACGTGTGATGGAGGTGGGGGAGTGTAGTAAGCATGTGATGTGGGCGTGTCATAATGGTAATGTGGTTGTGTGCATACGTGGCTAAGGACGTCCACGACCGATATACGTAATCTGTGAACTCACACTTGATGACGCACACCTCAGTAGTAATTAGGTTCTGTTTAAAAGTTTGTAGCATATTACATAATTATATTCTATATGATTATGTTTTGGAGGTGGAACCTGAAACATCGTATAAAGACAAACACTGAAATATTAGAAAAATGCATTTTGAGTGGCATAATACATGAATAACAATATTTCACGAAGAAATATTATCATATTATAACATCCATTTAACAAATAACGTTGTAGGTGCAGCGTTTCTTAAGCTCAGCTTATCGGATTTCCTTTGATCGGTATATTACGTTATACTATAGCTTTGAGCTCAGTAATATATATATTGTATACTAAGTGATGCCACGGTGGCTCACCCAGTGGATGTTCACTTAAAGCTACTTTGAACAGACGGTAGGTGCAGTTGTTAGTAGTTTACCAGTAGGCCTATTTGTTATTGATCACTCAACTGACCAACGTATTCCCTTATTCTTCAGCAGTTTTATTAAATCTTTATCACGATTGGGAAACAGCACCTTAGGCATGTCAGCAGTTGGCAAGATGTCTACAGGTGTCATTGCGCCAGTCAAGGAAGCATCATATTGTAATGGGAAAAAAAATAACGTGCCATTGTGACTGGAAAGTTGCATTACGGAATGCACATGAACGTGCCTGTTTAAGTTCCCCTAAATACAAATCATGTCAGTGAGCAAAATATATAATATAATGTATCATTTATATTTTCAGGTAAGTTATATTAAGCTATGAAAGTCACTGTTAGGTAGTTATACTGTATGAAATAATGTTCATTATAATCAGAGGATAATCAAAACACATAAGATTTGTATGGAACCAATTTATTAATAGGAGGTCCACCCACCTTCCCTCTCAATCACCTCCCGCCGTCTGTTTGGCATAGAGGCGACATGGGTTCTGTATGAGCTGCTGCTGGTTTGTGATGTGAGCGTGGATGTGGGCCAGTAGCTCGTCTGGTGTTTGTTCACTCCCTGGCTCCCAACAGTTAACCATATTTCCTCCTACATTTTCGCTGGGGTTCATGTCTGCTCCCTTCCTGGGCCAGTCGAGCAGCTGCAGGTCCTGTCGACCTCTAAATCATTCCAAGCCTCTTCTCGCCGTATGAATGGAGCCGCGGTCTCTCTGCTTGTTTCAGAAGATGAGGATAAGGAGCTTGCTGCTGAACTGCAGGCAGGAGGTGGTATGCTCACGCCCATTCCTGATGCCTCTTCACTTTATGATGTTGTCCAGGCAGCAGTTAGCAGCGCCGCTCCTGCCTCATCTTTTGCTCCATATTTGTTTTCTGGCACAGTACTGTGAGAATTCTATGTGACACTGGAGCTTCGCTGTCATTGTGGGTAAACCCTGAACTGAAAGTCCCAGCTAGAGAGTACGTACTAATTCAAGGAGTAACTGACACAAAGGTTATCCATGTGGTGACTGGAGACCTGAGGTGTAACTTGTTTGATGGGCCAGTGTGCCTCAGGCTAGTTGACTCTCTTCCTCTTCAAGAGGTTGACCTGCTGCTGGGAAATGATTTGGTAGGTGAGAGTAAGTGTACTGCCACCGTACTGTCCGAGATGCCTGTGCCTGATAATCTCCCACAGGTTAATAAAGTGGATGCAATTGTTTTTCCAGTGTATGCTGTGTCCAGACCCATGGCACAGGCAGAGCAGAGTCAAGACATGTCATTCGGCGAAGGGAAGACTCATGATTCTGTGGCCATAGTGGAAGCTAGCCTAGAGACGGCAACCGAGGACATGGACGAGAGAGGCTCTGACAACTGCTATACCCTGGAAAACATGTTCATGAATTTACCCAATGATAACTCTCCTGTTCCCATTGAGGAGGTGAGTGTTGAGAGACTGAGTTGCAGGTGGGTGACCCAGAGATTCAGAAGCTGATGTTAGCAGCAGTGGAGGATTGTTCCATCAAAAGAAGCAGTTGCTTTTATGTGAAAGATGGAGTATTGTGGAGGTTCTGGCATCCCCTGTATGTTAGTGTTGATAATGGGGTTTGGGACTGTCATCAGATTGTTGTGCCCAGTGCATGTAGAAAGGCATTGTTGGAGTTGGCTCACTGTGCCCAGTTTTCAGGCCACATGGGCATGAAGAAGAGAAATGGCTGCATGCGGAGTTCTACTGGCCGCGTGTGGCTGCAGATGTGGCCCAGTTCGTGCGGTGCAGCCATACTTGCCAGCTGGTGGGGAAGCCTAATCAACCCATAACTAAGCCGCCTCTCATTCTCGTCCCTGCCTTTAACCCTCCATAAACTCGTACTGTAGTTGATATAGTGGGACTCCTGCCTCCCATATCCTCTGGTAATAAGTACATGGTAACCCACCCAGTCCCAACAGATTTTTTTTTACCCAACACACCCTCAGAATCCGACCGATTTTCAACTTTTTTTCATATTTGGCTCAAACCTCCGCTTTTGGTGGGAAACATCGAAAATTCATTGAGAAATCGCCCTCCTGAGCTTATAAATGTTGCTACAGGTGTCAGTCAGCCTTACCTTTCATTCTCTCTCAGGGTACATGGCTTCAAAGAAAACGAAGTATGGGAGGGTTAACTAACTCAAGCCACTTTAAATAACGTATTTATTTATTTATTTATTTGATACAACTTTATGTGTAATACAAGCCTATATTGGTTTTCACACAATAATATAGGCGATATAAGCATTGTTCACTCACCAAAAACACCAGCATATGGCACCACCACCTCATCACTTCTGTTTGTTTCTCCCTCTAGCTTCTTTGTGTCTTTGTCCTCCACCTCAGGAGTCACTTTCACCGTGAATTTCGTCATTGGAGAGACCGTGGGGCAACATGTATTTACTGGCCAGGTTGCTGTTAACAGGTGAATTGCCAAGTGTGGGGGGGACGGGGGGTCAGGTGGGGACAGGCAGTAGCCCTGCTTGACAGCAGGTAGAGGAAGGTCTCCCACATATGCCTACCAAAAGTCACCCGCGAATCTTGAAAAATGTGCAAATGACGGGCCTTGAAACTGACTGGCGTACGATGCACATCGGTGGGTCTGAGCATGACAAAAAGTGGTGACGTGCATCGTACGTCGGTGGGACTGGTCGGATTAATCATAACTAATTCTTCCACTAGATATGCCGAGGCTCTCCCTGTTCTTTCCAAGAAGTCTAGAATAGCTGTTCAGACATTGCTTGATATCTTTACTTAAGTTTGAGTTGCCAAGAGAGATTCAGTCTGATAGAGGGCCAATTTTCTTTCAAATGCCTTCCAGCAGTCCATGGCCCTGCTCGGTAGCATTCATGTGAAGAGCAGTGCATACCATCCCAAGAGGCAGGGTGCTCTAAAAAGATACCACCAGACCCTTAAGACAATGCTTTGGAAGTGCAACATGGAGCATTCAAAGGACAAGGATCGATGAGTGCCATTCCTCTTGTTTGCCACACGTGAAGTTCCTCAAGAGAGTTTTGGTTTCTGCCCTAATGATGGATAATTCCAACATTAAAGAGGTTTGGTCTAGTGATTCCACCATGAACCATAATGTACTTGAGTTTGTTAATGATTTCAAGAACAGGATGTCCAAATTCTTGGAAGCTGCTAGAGAGAACTTGAAACAGGCTCAAACCAGCATGAAGAGATGGTATGATAGGAAAGCTTGTTTGTGAAAATTAAAAGTTGGTGATGAAGTGTTAGTGCTACTGCCTCTTCAAGGGCAGTCTCTTGCTGCTAAGTTTTGTGGCCCTTATCCTGTGTTGCGTAAAGTGGGTAGTACTGATTACTTAAAGGAGACCCTAGACAGGCATAAGAAACATCAGCTTTGCCATCTTAAAATGCTGAAACCTTATTACCATGCTCCAGAGGTTCCTGTACCTGTATATCTAGTCTCGGTTGAAAAGAGTGAGGAGGTTCTTGGTGGTCTGACAAATCAGGAAAAAAATGAGGAGAACCTTGACTTCGATACTGAGAGTGCCTGGCAGAACAATGCTAAAGCATGATTGTCCCCTGCCGAAAAGGTTGAGCATATGCGGAAAGATCAGTCTCAACAACTTTCAATGCTTCTTTCTTCATTTAAGGATGTCTTTGGTTGCTCCTCTAGGTGGACAACCTGGATCGAGCATGATGTCGACGTGGGTGATGAGTTCCCTTTAAAATTGTCGCCTTCTTGTGTCTGTCCCCAGCGCCTACGAGTCCTCTGCCAGGAGTTGAAGTACATGCTGGACAACAATTTTATCTCCCTGTGTGTAAGCCTATGGAGTTCCCCTATGACTGCAGCTGAAGCCTGATGGGACAGCGAGATTTTGCATTGACTACTGCAGATTCTACACTCTGTGTAGGATGGACACATATCTCCTGCCTCAATTGGAAGACTTTGTTGACCACATTGGTTCATCCCATCACACTGGTTCATCCCGTTACATTACTAAGCTGGACCTCTTAACCACTTAGCTGCGAGAGTACCTATGTGAGTGATTTTACTGGAAGGGTGCTAAGCATACCACCCCTCTGTCTGTTGGCTCATAGTCACAAATCTCATAGGCCCCTACCCCAGGGTTCCCTTCTTTATTAAATTTTGAAAATGCCCAGTTCCGTCCCATACTCGGGACATGGGGCGCAAAGGGGTTAACCATTTCTCGCACGATGATGCCTTAGGTGTCATTTGGGTCTGTTTACGAAAATGCATGATGACAACTAAAGCGTCATAAAGGGCAAAAAAAAAAAAAAAGTTTTCAGTCAATTTGCGTCATTTTTGGAGGCGTCATAGCTTGCCTGGCTCTCGTCAAAAGTAATGAGTTAGCAACTGTGGGTCCCAATACCAACGTCAGTGCATACAGGTTGTTTAGTACCAAACTAGCTGTCAGTGGGGGAGGAGTGCATGGTCCTTTGTCCCTCTAAATCCACGTCACGGCAGCATGACGTATTTCACTATACCAGTAGTGCTTATGTAAAGTTTTTGGGCACTATTGTGATTAGATTTGGTGTTTGCAATAGGAAATTTAGGTATTTGTGAAGCATTTGTGGCAGTTATCAGCCGTTAAGCCAACGAAGATTTTGCTACTGTTTCTAACCCTAGCCCCAGAACTACACTGCCTCTACCTTTCACCAAATGTGAGCATTTATCTATAAAAAGAGTGTCAGTGTATCATGTCAATATAGTCTGCAATACCTAGTGTGCAAGGAAATAGTGAAACAGTGCAATAGGTTAGAGGGAGGCAGGAAACAGCCCTATAGCCACGAAATGGCGTGAGTACCCGTAGTTTTTTGCATTTTTCTTGAAAGTGATTAGGCGTAGCAGAACCGTTCGGGGCTTAAATGAAAGCCCATAAAATTCTGCATAAGATCATGAAATAAAAACATAACACTGCCAAGAAAAGTTTTTCGCTAGAGCTCCTTGAATAAAAAATCTGATGTCTGTCGGAAATTGATGTTATTTTTTCGCTTATTACTCAAAAACTATACCTCATATCAAACTGCGATCTATCCCATTCGAAAGCTAATAAAATTCTCTTTCTATTGATTGTATAACATATAGAGATAGTTCAGGAAACATTGGAGTTTTGATGTTGGAAGTGAGATGAATATTCCCGAATGTTCATTCACATCACCCTAATGTACGTATGGTGTGTTTTTAAGTGTTTTTTCTTGCTTATTGTGTAGAACAAACATCAACGAATAGGAACTTACAGGTTTTGTGGCAAAATAAATAAGTTTGGTTGGTGAAAATAAGTCGAAAATACACAATTTTGGTGCATGCGAAGGGTGGCAGGGGGGTGAGGAGAGAGTGATGTGTCATAGAACACAAAACTTACTAAACTTACCCACGCACGAAAGGGTTAAGAAGGGTTTCTGGCAGCTTTCCATGATGGAGCAGGCAAAAGAAGTCTCGTGTTTTGTGGCAGACAGTCAAACCTATTGTTGTCATATGATGTTGTATAGGATGAAATATGCCCTGGCTACCTTTCAAAGACATATGAACTGAGTTGTTAGTGGGCTTCCAAAGTGTGTGTGTACTTGAATGTAGTGTGTTCAGTGATACCTAGGAAGACCACCTAGAGCAATTAAATAAGTTGCTTTCAAGGCTCTTCGAAGCTCACCTTGTAGCTAACTTAACTCCAACCTGCCGGGTATTGGTCGGATCTGTCAAAAAATCAGTGGCGTGGCAGTACTCGGAGTCGGTAGGAACAGCTCTTGTTTTTTCCAGGCACAATTTGAAGTGGCCACCACTTTATCTCATCACCAAAAGTTCGGGAGAGACTCCCACTTGCCAGCCCAACAAAACCTCAGTTGTCTCTGTGACGGTGTAAGGTGGTCTTTTTTTTAGCCTTTCTCGTCCTATTTCCTTCCTGCCTCACATAGATTTTTGCCTCATGCACCCCTGACAAGCCTCTTTCCAAGGATACTAGGAAAGGACTCAGTGATAATGCCATAGGGTGCGCTTGGGACATCAATGTGTCTAGTTTATCTAGTAATGGAGAAGTTATCACATTGACAGCAAAGCCATAATTAGGGCCGGGGGCAGACACACGAACACATTTTTTTTTCGTGGCGAAAATTAGTCCTCTTCTCCTCATCATTATTCACCAATGCAAATACCTACAGACCTGGAGATACTTTCATTCACGAGAAGAAGAGTTGCTGAGTAATATGGTCTTTAATTCATTTCCCTAACTGCTATAGTTTCTAAGTTATTAAGGTTAGAATAAGGCTACTTTCTTGGTCTTTTCCATACTGAGGTGACGCCCTGACTTATTTTAACCCGGTGTCCATGGGTTAAAGAAGCGAGAATTTCTTCAGATTCAAATTTAGTACCTTGGCTACTTGTTTGGTCACTTTCATGTTTGCCTCCCTTTTTCAAAAGGTGGAGGCCACTAGGAACTTTGTTGCACCGAAAACCAGGTGTGAACTTTAAAGGTTCTTGGGCACTGTTGGCTACTACAGACGGTTTATGAAGCACTTCTCTGTTGTTGTGGTCCCACTGACAGACTTGTTAAAGAAAGAAAAAAAATTCTGTTGGACTGAGGATTGTGATAGTGCTTTTAAGTCTGTAGAGGAAATTTTGTGTTGTTACTCTATAATGCTTGCTCCTAATTTTTCAAGGCCTTTCAAACTAGCCATAGATGTCAGCAACGTTGGAGCAGGAGCTGTACTCATGCAGGACGACGACCTAAGCGTAGTGCATCCTGTTTGCTATTTCAGTAAAAAGTTTTCTAAGGCTCAGTGCAATTATTCAGTTGTTGAAAAGGAACTGCATGCCTTGATCTTCCCCCTGCATAATTTTTCTCTATATATACCTGCTTTTGGGCTGACAGTCACTGTTTACACCGATCATCACCCCTTAAAGTTTTTTAATCAGTTAAAGAGTAAGAATCAAAGGCTGACCCACTGGAGCTTCTTTTTGCAAGAGTATAACCCCTGAACATATCATAGGGGTTGATAATGTGATTGTCGGTTGCCTGTCACGCTTGCAAGAATGAATTTACTTCAAGAAGATTCTTTCTCAGGTGTGGCCGTGTTAAGTGTGGCCAATAAAATTGTTCATATTCTTGTGTATCACTCAGAGTATTTAATATTCGACTGTATTAACATCACTTTTAGGACTTGTGTGAATAGAGAAGAGTTTTATAAATACCAAGCCATAGTAAACAGCCTGTCCCAGCTGCGTGTCGTTGAGTCTTGAACTGTTTCGAGCCACCTTCCCGCTTCTGCCCGTGGCTTCAACCTTGTGAGTTTCTGTTCTGCTATTCTTGCTTCCTTGACATGCATTTCTTGCTTCCCTGAGGTTCCCTTCTTGCATCCTTGAGTTTGTGAATATAAACAGGGCTGGGACTATCATGTAGGCGAGAGGGGATCTGACAGTCAGCTATGATAGCAGACACATCTGCTACTACATGCGACCCATTGAACGGGGCAAACAGCCAATCACAGTCTCCAACGACCCAGACCAATATCAGGGGAACTGTGGTTTGGTTTAACGTCAGGGTGGGGTATGGCTTCATCACTTGCCGGGATACTGGCATTGATGTTTTAACGCACTGCCAGCCTGTCATTAAACCAAACCCACAGCACCTCCAACGTTCTTCTGGGGATGGCGAGATGGTGGAATCTGGTCTCTTAGGTACTCCTAAGGGTCCTGAGGCCTGGGATGTCACTGGGCTGGGGGGTGTAGCTGTACAGGGTTATGCCCATGCATAGCAGCGTCTTGCAAACTGGGGACGCCAGGCTAGGGGACCTAGGAATCCTGGAGAGATAAGCACCATCGTGGAAATGTGCATCGCGATGGCAAAGGCTTTTTGTGGGGGTGATAGTGGGCCTTTGTGCATCCTCCTCCCCCAGATTTTTTAGGAGAATGGGCTACCTCACCTTGTCATCCCCGAGTGCGTCACCCGTGATATTCATTCTGCCCCTCACTGCCGGGAGCGCCAGGCCGGGTAGACACGACTTTCTGCTCCCAGCACAACACCTCAGAAGAGGTTAAGGCTGGATGCTCCCGTCAACCTGATGACTGTCATCACCGACCTGGTGCCGGACATAACCACGATCCAGGCTGCCATCAGTGACTGAGGTGGGGCAAGATTCTTCTGCTTCCGTTTCCATGACCGAGGATGCGTGCCAGGGAGGAGGTTGATGAGCCCTTCCCTCCTCGGGAAGAGGAGGGCTGCCCATCTCGCCCTCCTACTGTGGACTATAAGAATCAGCTAGACGTATCCTCCTACCATCACGTCCTGACACTCGACGCCCACACCTGGTCATATCAGCTCGGAGCCATGACCTAATCCAACCTCTACAATCTGCTCCGGGTGGCCGACCTGGGTGATGGGATTCCACTCAGTCTGATTGCCAGGGGGAAAGGAGCTAGTACATCTAGCCAATCTGAGAACATTTTATTTCATGCTCCCACCCAACTTGGTCTCCTAGATTTGCCATTATGTGCACTGCTGGTGCTTTGGTGGCGCATTGTGGATATTATAATCTTTGGCCTACTGCTCCTCATACCAGGCAATGGTCATAAAGCCCTAGGAAAACAAAAAAGTCCTGCAGTTAGTTAGCAGCTTGAGTTGCACTGGTGTGTTGGTCTGCTCTTCTCTGGGAACATTTTTTAAAAAGTAGTATGTCTGCCACATGTGAGTTAATGTTTATTAAATAAGAGGTTCAGCACATGATCTATTTATTAGCCTGTACTTGTTGACAATTCAGTTATTTATAAGAACTGCTAATTTGGTCATTCTAATTGCTCCAGCCAATGTCACCTATTTTATGTATGACAGAGTCTATGTCTTTATTTTTATGCCAGGTTTTTATTGCATCCCCAGTAGTTTTACAACCAAGGGGCTGATTTCTGCGTGCTGATTTACCTTTATTAGTAAGTTTTGGAACTTTAAGATAATTTCTGCATGTCATAGTTTGACAATCCTGTTCGAACCTGTTTCAATTTGTTCTTGTAGCTTTTAAGTTAGTGTTAAGCAAACTAAGTTAAGTATTTTTAATTGTCTATTTCATTCCCCTTTTTGTCGTTGCTATATGTTTTACACTTGATAATTATTTTCCCCTTCTTTGAGCTTATGACTTGGTGTGGCTGGCCATTCTCTTTGTACTCTAAATATCCATTGCACACTTTCCTTTAATCTTCAGACAGTCATTCAGCCCCTTGGCGCCCACCTCGCAGTAACAGAGAGGCGACCTCACCAGGATTGTCAATACCAGGTTTAGCAGAGCTTAAGCGAGATTGTGTAAGCTGTCATATTCCCTGAGTGCTGTAAATGTACTTGTTGGTGTGCCAAGCTTTTGTCATCTTGGAGTACATATCCCCCAATTGTCCCACTGATCTTCATGTTCCACAGGAGGATGCTCATGTTCATGTAAATTCCCTACCTGTGCTTGAGGGTGCTGTAGAGTTAAAGCTTCAGTCCCTTTGTCCTGGTCTAGAAGATCGGGGATCCCCTCTCCACAATACATATTTCCAGGATGTCAGATGGTGTTAGCTAAGTGGAAACACGAGGTTCTGTTAGAGCAGATGAAGTTAGAGATGGAGAAAAAAAGAGAACAAGCTAGAGAACAAGCAAAGATAAAAATGGCAAAGTTGGTGCACCAGGCAAAGATAGAACAGGCGAAGTTAGAGAAGCAGGCAGAGATAGGCTATGATACATCACCAGCATAAGTCTCCATCACCCATAAAAATTAATAGTGGGGACTTAGTGTTTGCTCGTTCATATACACGTAGTTCTAAATTAAATGAAAATCTTACAGGCCCACACCGTCTGATATCTGGTAATGGTACCAAATTTCAGATTAAGGACTTGTCATCTGACAATGGGAGGGTTCATGCAGACAATCTCAAGGGAACTCCCAGGCACTTTGTGTGGGAGGAAAATTTGGAAAGTGATGCAGCTTCTTCTTCTTCCTCTTCTCCTCCTCTTCCTTCTTCTTCTCCTTCTCCTGCCCTTGCTACCTCTCATCATCTCCTAGTTCACCTGTTAATGAGTACAGGCAAAAGCTTCGCCAAGCAACTTGCCCCACTGTTGTGCGTGACTGTTCCTCCACCTGTCAGGACCACCTAGCTGATTTTAACATTAATCCAGCTTCCTTTTATGCGTAAGATGTGGAGAGAGTAGACAACCTTGCTGGCACTAGCTGTCCTCAGTTCATCTCTGGGTAATTGGTAGTGTTGTTACATATATTTTTCCATCTGTTACTAGGCAATATTATTTCGTATATTGTTACATATATTGTTATATCCGTGTTACTAATTACCTCTGGCAACGAGGTTGGAGGAGGTTATGAATTCACTTATGTTTGTCTGTCTGTCAGTCTGTCTCTCTGCCTGTTTGTCCAGACGATATCTCCAAAAGGTGTTACTGAATTTCAGTGAAATTTAGTAGAATGGTGGGCCATTCACCAAAGAAGAAGTGTTTAAATTTTGGGGCGGATCTGGATCTGGACTCAGGGCATCCTGCACAATATCTCCAAAAGTTCTCAATGAACTTCAATGAAGTTTTGTGGAAGGGTGGGCCATGGACCAAGATAGAATTGATTAAGTTTTGGGGCGGATCCGGATCCTGATCCTATCTCCACAGATCCAGATTCGGATCCTTTTTAATGACAATGCCTCTGGCGGAGGTATGCGCTCTCTGAGTGCTTTCTAGTTAATTTTGTTACATATATTGTTGCATCTCTGTTACTAGGTAGTACTGATACACATATGAATGAAATACTCGTAGGTTTGTAACTGTACAAAGCTTTGAATGTCTTAGTGAAATGATAGTCATTGCATAAAATTATATATCTTCCAATAATTTATGTTGCCAGTAGAGAAGTTATCAATAATCAGGTTACCACTTACCTTGTCCCAATGTCAGACCTTAGCTTAGTTTTACAAAGGCCTGGCACTACCTTTAATATCAATTTTATTTTTTGTTTTTCAAGTCGAATTGTACTATCCTGTACTAGAAGTTACACTCTTTTCCATGATTATCGTATTTCTGTTCGTTCTACAGTCATTCTTGATCTCTCCCAACTAAATCCTTTCCCTCTGCCTCATAATGCCTCTCTTTGTAATGCATTTGTGTACACTGAATTCTTCTGTCTCACGGCCATATGTCCCGGTTGAGATCTTACGCAAGTGTTCGACTGCTGTTCAAACCATTAGTCTTTGTCCTGTGCTTTCCTTTCGTATTTTCCCCATCATAGCCGTTCCTTGTAAGAATGATAAAATCCAGATATCTCGCTTCCATCATTTAAGCCCTTATTTTATATGTATATTCTCTTACTGCATTCACTATAGTATGATTTTTTATTTTTTATTCATAGTGACTTTTGATCCATTGCTGTGGCAAACATATGAAGAAAAAAGGACTCCATGATTTTAGATTACAACATGGAACAAGGGAAACAGAGAAACTTGTTAAATATGAGAATGACGAGAACAATGTGCAACTTAACGCTGAAGCGGGAGAAATCTGAGTGCGACTATGAAAAGGTGAAGCCGCCTTACCCATTCTACCTCTATTATTCAGTGCTGATTTGTGACAAGACGTGTGGACATCCAACTTATGAACATTATTTAGTTATTACAAGACCTTATTCCTGTAAACCAGCTGTTATGTAATTTTATCATTCATCGCTGTATTATGTATCAATATTGTGTAAGTTTCTAGTGTATGTACATTTATTTAGTTAGATAATCTCCTTGCTGACAAATATGATCCTATTGTTACGATAATATATTGTCATATAATTTTTTTTTATTCACTTATGATGTCAGTGTTGTTTTACTATTTAGATCGTGATCTATTAATCTCTTCATCTAAAGCATGTCAGGAGACATCTTATTTACCCGAGGGGAGAGAAATGTAAGCGAGTGGATGTGTGTTGCTAATTCACCATGAGTCTGACAAAGGTGGAATTCATGAGTCGGCAAAGGCCAGTTGTTTTCTTGCCAGTTCTGGTGAATAGTGAGGTCTATGTTCAAACAGTGTAGTCGTGACACTGGGCAACTCACACAAAGGAAACTCTCTACCTGTATCCTGAAAAATTGTATGAAAGGTAGAGATCAACTACAATCCATAGCATCTGAGGCCCCAATAAAGCATCCAGTAGTAACAAGGAGTCCTTAAGGTCAATCTAAAATCTTGATGGTAAATCTACAGATCCACATCTCACAACTCATTAGGAATTATGTTGTTGGTTGGAGGGACGGCTCGGTCAGCGGTGCAGGCGTGTTGGGTGCCTCTTGCAATCTGTAATGCAATCAGTTTTGCAGTCAGTTTTGGGAAGTAGACAATGATGCAAGGTTTACATTAGTATCATTAACTGAACTGTACCAGCAACACACAAGAAATTGGTGGATAAGCGGCTTGGGAGCACAATATAAATACTGTAGACTGTCCTTTTTGTACATAGGAGTTATATAAGCTATACTATTACTCTTCTGCTTTCACAACAAGATATGTTTTGCAATAAGGAAAATATAATGGAAATATGAAAGAATTGCTTGTTGAAACAACCCTTAAACTCTAGCTGTTCATTGTTTGCTGGAAGAAATGTTATACAATGTTCGATGTGCCTGTTTTTGGAACTTATTCCTTCATGGGGATTGCATCAATAGAATGTTGTATATACTGTATGAGGTTTTCATCCAATTTTAGAAGGCGTTACTGATGCCATTTTATGGTTTCAACCCAAACATTATCGATATTAGAATTATTGTAAGATTATTCTTTGCTGCTTGAAGCTTAGCACTGTTTTTTCCTTTCTCGTACAATCTGTCTCAGGCATTTTGGTCCTGCTGAGTGATGTTTTACCTGTTTTTATGTAAAACAAGGTGTTTAAAGGATGATTGTTTGCATTCTTGCTGTTTTCAGACAATTATATTCAGTGTAGGAAGGATATATACCAGTGGAAGAGTCAATAAAGGCTATACATATAGT
>JAGKTI010002404.1:6313-67678 GCA_018397915.1 Birgus latro
AAATGAGTTTAAGGCAAAATTTGACTTATTGAGAAACAGAGACGGGACGCCACGAGCGTAGCTCATTTCCTGTATATCACAATTAGGTAAATACAATTAGGTAAATACACACACACACACACACACATACATACATAAAAGGGATACCAACTTTTTTCTTACTGATCCTTACAGATAGTGGTTACCGGTGAACTGGCCCCCGATCCCGACACATACATTGCCATAGACAACCTAAAATACGATCACTGGACTGACTGTGGTAGTACGGATATCAAGCCTTCTATGGCAGACCCTGTATTGCAAGGTTTGTGGAGTGTTTTCGTGTGTTGCGTGGTTGTATAGTGTATTTATTATCATCATTGTCATTGTCATCATCATCATCATCATCATCAGACCCTGTATTGCAAGGTTGGTTGGTCATTGCATATTGTTGTGTGTTTGTTATATGAAAGTGGATGGTGCTTGATTTGTGGTAATACATTATATGCAGTTGGTGGTTCAGTGACTGCTGGTTTTCATGTTAATAATGGCAGTGGGAGCTGCTTAGTGGAGAATGATTAACAAACATACTGTATCCCAATCCCAACAGCCGAAAATGATGTACAGTGTTCGTTTGATACTGACGCGTGCAGTTGGAATGTACCCGATGTGTTTGCCGTTGGGATGAACGACTCGGTGCACGCAGACAGAGGCAGCTGGAACTACCTGTACATCGTTGCCGACCTCCCTACTGACAAGCCTGTTGTTACGTACTCTGCCATCAGCCCCACACTTGCTGAAAACCCAGCTACCTCTCATGAATTCTGCTTCCACTTCTGGTGAGATGTTATTATGCTCTGTACAGTTCAGTATCTTTTTTTAATGCAAGGAAGTAGGAATTAAAGGCCAGAAGCGAAGTAGAAATTAAAGGCCAAGAAAAACAAGACTAAGATCCAAATTCAAGATCTGTTCATTTCGAGATGCCTAAACACGCTGCATTTGAAAGACTGGAGGTCATAGGCAGGAGAAAATACATTACTATAATGATGTGGTTTCCATTCATTCTTTCTACAAATTCACATATTCCTTCACCAGCCCCACACTTAATGAAAACCTAACTATGTCCATTTTGCTTTAACCTGGCCTGAAATTGCCATACCTCCTTCTTGATTACTGGGTTGTAACAGTAACACTAAAATATGATGTTAGTTAAAATAAAAAACTACTGTGACGAGGATGGAGAGTTATATTATTGTTTTATTTTGCCACTGAGCTGTGGGAAATGGACTGAACTAAGGACAAAAACCAGGACCAGGTTGAAATGAATAAATTATGGTTCCCATGAATGTTCTTTCCACCTTTTAGTAAGCTGTTGTTATACATTCTCCACCCATTTGGTTAAAACACATAGTTTAACAGTGTTTTTAGGTAGTAGATGGGTGGTTTACCATGGACCCTGGGAAGGCTTACCATGAGAGTGAAATGTGGCTTTAAGCTTGGTAATTAGCCACAGTCATCACTCTTAGACAGGAAAAATTCAGCCACAAGTACAGTCTATTTGATGATCCTTCTTTCTGAGTGATTGTACATAGAGTCAGAATCCAAGCTGAATCTCTCACATTGTTACAAATCTTTTTACACATCTCAGATTTCTTATTCTCAACTGTTTCCAGTGCAGTAATTGTTGGGTAGTAATTAGCTGGTTTTGGTGCTTGGTTCAGCTTCTAGTCCACAGAAAGCACCAGCTATACCATGGCCATCCCCAGTACAGGGATTCGTTAAGAAGAAACATGGCATTTTTATATATGTATGTTTGTTTAATACTTCTGCAACATTCTCTCCACAGGTACTACATGTTTGGGATCAAGTCTCCTTGGTTGACAGTAGATCACCTAGTGGTTAGAAACCAATTTGGCGATGAGGTAACCAGCACTATCATGTGGCAGCGCTCCACTGGCATTGTTGACCTCTGGCAGGAGGCTTTTGTTGGCATTTATACCGGCGAGGGTGACTGGCAGGTAAATATACAAGATCTTTTCTCCCCTCCTCATTCATGTATTACCCAAAGATAACTTGAGGCAACAGATGAAAGATTACTCCATATTCCTTTTCCTAGCAAGTTATATTTCCTATTTCTGAATATTTTGCTCTGGATATTGTTGAGTATTAGGCCAGGGAATTGGCAGGAGATATGATAAAGTTATTTGTATGGGTCACATGAAAATTGTCTTCAGATCTGGATTGATTGTGTGAGGACAGGTGTATCAGAACTCCCCCAGTGACATAAAAAAAATAAATAAATGAATATATAAAAAATGGAGATTTTTATTTTTGTTTTTAAAGTTTAATTGTTTATTACTTATTTATTTATTTATTACCTCTGCCAAGGAGGTTATATTTTCACCCCTGTCCGTTTGTTTGTTATTTGGTTGCTTTGTGAGCAAGATTACACAAAAACTGCTGGGCAGATTTCCACGAAACTTGGTAGAAGAATGGGCCTTGGCCCAGAATAGACTCCATTAAATTTTGGTGCAGATCCAGGAATTCTGTTTCACTTTCTTTAACATTGCGAGATAGGGCGTTTCTTGACATTTTCATAAATTTTTCAGTGAATATTGCATGGATCTTGATGAAAAAAAATCAGGCATATATAGGATGTTGGTATCCACGAATGTGTACAGTTTGGTGCGGATCCATGTAAAATTCCGGATCTAGTGGATTTGAATATGCTTTTATAGGGGGGTAGTCTTTTTCCAGCTGCATTTTGGGCCTTGACGAAGATATGCACCCTACTGAGTGCCATTCTAGTTATTTATTGGATTTGAGAGTTTGTACTGTCATAGAGATTTTTCTGAGCTGAATATATTTATGTGAATGTTTATGCCAATCAGGATTCCATGCTTGAACAGTGAGTGAATGTGTGTGTAGCCCATTTCACCTGGATGCCGGCAATAAAATATCCCTCTGTTGTGTTTTAATCTTCTACTTCTGAACATTTTGCTCCATATTGCTGTGTAGAGACGAGGAGCAGGGAGAGGAGATGAAGGATGAGGTGAGAGATGGAGTGGAGAGATATAAGAGAGGCAAGTGTGAGCTGGAGGAAGGGCAGAGAACAGGGTGACATGTTGGTGATTTGTTTGTGGCCACCCTTTACAGGATTAAGGAGTAGATAGATAGACTGATATGGTAGATAGATAGAGTTCTTATTTATCTTTTTTTGTTTCAGATTTCTTTGGACGTAACAATAGAACCAGGTTTCAAAGGCACAGTTGCACTGGATGACCTAGAACTGTGGGTCGGTCCGTGCTACATGTCCGCTGTCAGCTGCGACTTTGAGCTGCACAGTTGTGGCTGGACGGACGACACTTCACAGCCGCTGCAGTGGACCAGGGTGATGGCAGAGGAGGGTGCCGAGAACATGGGTTACGACCACACAACTATGGTGGAGATTGGTGAGTATAGCCAGCCTTCTCTCATGTTCTTATTTCATTTCT
The DNA here is from genome assembly GCA_018397915.1 of Birgus latro. Classification (NCBI taxonomy): domain Eukaryota; kingdom Metazoa; phylum Arthropoda; class Malacostraca; order Decapoda; family Coenobitidae; genus Birgus; species Birgus latro. The sequence goes on from JAGKTI010002404.1 coordinate 9,787, forward strand.
ACGTACCTACCTGAATTTACCTACCTTTTCCAACCTTTACTTACCTACCCATCTGTCCTGAATTTACCTACCTTTTTCAGTCTTTACGTACCTACCCATCTGTCTGTCTGTCAGTCTACCTACCTACCTCCATGTTGTTACTACCTCATCAGGAGTCCTATCTCAAGTTGAATAATTTTGCCTGGAGGCAGTGAGAATGAATTGAACCAAGACATCACAAGGCTGAAGGAATTAATAAAAAAAGAACATCAGAAAAGACAGATTCCAGCAAGGACAGTACACATATGTTTTAATGAATTTTTGGTAATCTTGATCATAAATGTGTGAGGCAGGGGACTGGGGGAGAAGTGGGTGCCAGGACTAGGAAGCTGTTATATTCAGGGCAAAAGCTAATTTATAAGGACAGATCCCTCAGATGGGTTACTGGTTCCTTTAAAAGTAGTTATGTTTAAACTGTTTCAGTCATTGCATTATTATAAAGGTATTCTTCTTAGTGTGTAAGGGTAAACTTATTTTGTTTTTTTTTAATGATGATGATAATGATGATTTTTTTTTCTTTTTCAGGTCACTACATTTATCCAAAGCTACGTTCAGGAACATCATGGGACACAGACATGAAAGGATTGCTAATCAGCCCACGACTGACTGATGGGGAGGGGGATCAGTGTTTCACCTTCTGGTACAACATTGACGGTAAGATGCATTGTGTTCAGTTTTATTGTTTTGCGATTTTTACTCTAACTTCGCCTAAAATTGCCATCCCTCCATCTTGAATACTGGGGTATATTGATAGGTCAACAAGAAAATACAGTGCTAGTCACAAAGAAGTGTAACGAAACGGATGTTGAGTCATAGTATTGTCTTTTCCCACCACTGAGCTGTGTTATATATGCTGCAAGAGGATGAAAATCTGGTCCAGGTTGAGGTGAATGGATTTTAGTTTCATAGCAAAGTATTATTGTATTTACAGCTACATCTTGCTTCTGTGGTCAGTCCTGAATTATGTGTGAATGATTCTGTAGTTCTTTGCAGTGGGCATACTTTTGGTTTCTGATAGTCTCATACTGTATGGGAGTGACTACTGAATATTGAACTAGAGAAAGTGAATAATCATAAGCTATAGATTTAGTTAGGGTATCTGTTTTAGAAAATCTCCAGGCAGAAGTAGGAGACATGATGTGCAGAGTTTATTATGTGCTTATGGAAAATGAAATGCTAAGAATTATATGTGTAATGGAATGGATAAGAGATTAAATGGTGATGATGATAAAAATTGTGATGTTGTTGATGATACTGATACTGATATTGATAATAATGATGGTGATAATGATAATAAAAATGGTGATGCTGATGATGATATTGATATTGATAATGTTGATAACAATGATGATGATGATGAAAATGGTGATGCTGATGATGATAATGATACTGATGTTGATAATGTTGATAATAATAATAATAATGATGTTTTCTCATGCTAGGTGCTGCTACACTGAGTATACTGCTGACTGAAGAAAATCACCTGCTGGATGTGCCGTGGACCCGTACAGGGAGTGGAGATTATGGCTGGATTTTGGGACGCGCAGGTGTCAATATTACCGGTGATGTTATGGTAAGTTAGCATTTTTTTTCAGGGAGTAATGATGACTCTTTTTATGTAGCCAAATGCCTCAGTTTCTACTTACTGACATGCATGAATGGATTAATGAGATTGCAACTGCCTCTTTCTACTGTCTAGTAAACCACAAGCAGTTTACCTTGGAGAGCAGATATGAGTATCGATATGTGTTAGCTCAAGACTGTTTAGAGGAATGTATGTGAGTGATGTGGAGAGGGAGAAGAGAGGGAAACAAAGGATGAAATGGAGGGATGGAGTGAAGAGAATGGAAAATGAGACTGACCAGAAGAGTGTATGTCAGTGAGGTGCAGGAGGAGAGGAGGAGGGGGAGAAAAAGAATGAGAAAGAGGAATGGAATTGAGAGATATGTAAGTGAGAGGGGTGAGTTAGATAAGAGAGCTGGAGGGAGAGACCAGAGATGAGATGGAGGGATGGAGTGGAGAGATACATGAGAGCGAGAAGTGTGATTTGGAGGGAGGGCAGTCAAAAACAGAGGACAGAGCAACATGGAAGGAATTTGTTTGTTGCCACACCTTACAGAATTAAAGCATCTTACAGTGGGTAGATGAATACATAGAACCCATTCAGTCCGATGGTATATTGTATTGTATTTGCTTGGTACATGCAGATTGTTTTATTTACAGAGGAGACTTGAATGTATTCGTGTTGTGATGAGGCAAAGTAGATTGAGCTGGTATAGGCATGTTGAGAGGACGGAGGATGACCATGGACGCAGAGGGTGAGAAGTATGAACATCAGGGCTAGGTTGTGAGAGGCAGACCAAAAAAGGCCTGGGACAAGGTCATAGAGTGTGACCTCTGGGAGAAAGGACTGAATAGGGAGGCTGCCAGAGGTCAAGCAGTGTGAGGAACTGCCATTAGGTGACCAATAAAAATCAGATTTTACCAGTGAGTTGGAGCCAGGATTCTAGGGACTTGAATGGTTTGCAAATGTGTGTCATTTTACTAGGCATACTGTTGATATATCTCCCTCTTTTGTGTTTATTGTCTTCATGTTTTCAGCCAGGCCTTTCCTCATCCATAGGTGGAAAAAATTGTCAGGTTGGTGATGATGATAATGAATGATTGTGTGGCCCGTATCACAAACCATGCCAGTGATGGATCCCCTACATTTGTCCTTTCTTATTCCATGTTTGGAGAAAAATGGTAATGATGATAATGAACAAGGGGTGTTTTTTAGATTGTGTTAAAGGCAGATGGCAATCTATCTGTCTGTCTATAGCCAGGCGCCACTTTCCTGTAAGGGGTGGCCGTTTGTCTTTGAGATAGTTGTTTTACAGGGAGGGGCACTAACCCTCCACCAACCCACTTGTTGACATGCAAGGAACATGGGTTGGTTATAAGATTACCACCCAGCGTTGCAAATGGTTTTCTGACTTACAGGACACCATTAGGTTTGTCACTCCATGTAATGCCACCTGAAAAGGAAAGAAGAGTAATAAAAAGTGACAAGAAGGATGAGACAAATAGGAAGAGAGGAGGACAGACACAGAAAAAGAATGATAAAGGTGAAGGAAAAAGTAGGCAACACTACATCAAGTGAGTGAATGATGGTCAGCACCACCTACCACTTCTGATGACGATGATGACAATAATAATAAGTGAGTTTTTCAGGCTGTGTTGAGTGCAGATGCTGAGAGCCTGCTAGAACAAGTGTGGTCATAATATCTGCTTTGTGATCAGCCCATGTCATGTCAGCTCCATATCTAGCGATAATGATGATGATGATGACCAACTGGTATATTTCAGATTGTGTTGAAGGCAGAGTACCCAGAGCCAGAGGGTATAAGTGTGGTGGTTGACGATATCTCCCTTGTGGCCAGCCCCTGTCCAGTCAGCTCCATATCATGTGACTTCGATGCAGGCTTGTGTGGGTGGAGGAACGAAGCACTCACTCAGCTGGTTTGGCTGATAGGTCAGGGCATCACTGGCGACTCAAGCATTGTATCGGGTCCCATTGTTGACCACACCACAGAGGATGGACTCTATGCTTATGTTGACTTCACAGCTTTCGGAAACTTAACAGGTTCGTCATCCAGAGAGTATATAACTCTTGTATGGATATTTTCAAATATTTTTTAGCTGTATGTGGGGCAGCTCCCCACATAAGCCTCTTCTAAACACGGTGGAGTTAAAGGCTGTTTGTCTCTTCAGCTTCCCTCCTCTTAGTGATTCTCTTCGATATCCCTCTTTCTGCCGCACTTTTGCATCTTTTCCTCTTTATCATAGACATTTCAGTGGTCACTACACTCCTGAACTGTCCATTTCCAGGCCTCCTCCATTACAGCTGGCATATAGCACCATCTGGCAGCGCACACTCACTCCTTTTCTGTACAGCCTCCCAGTGCAAGAGTTCTTATACTGCCAGTCATGTAGGCAACAGTTCAGCTCTGGAACTGTCTTCCTTTCCTGTGTCCTCCAGTCTTTTAAATGCAATGTGTTCAGGCATCTAGAAATGAACAGATCTTGAATTTTGTGTTAGGAGAAATACAGAGGGTGGTTTGGTCATGTGGAAAGGATGGAGAGTGAGAGACTAACCAGGAGAGTGTATGTGAGTGAGGTGGAGGGAGGGAGTGGGAGGGGGAGGCCAAGGGTGAGATGGATGGATGGAGTGGAGAGGTATACGAGAGAGAGGAGGGGGGTTGAGCTGGGGAGAGGACAGTGAAATGGCACGGGAGAGGCAACAGTTCAGCTCTGGAACTGTCTTCCTTTCCTGTGTCCTCCACGATCTCTAGAGATCGATAGATAGATAGAGTTTTTTTTTTTTTAAGGCTTCAAGGCTTTGGTTTCTTCTTCTCAGCATAAGAAAAGAAAAAAGTCAGGTGGATGGTGATGGTAATGATCATGATATGATGATGCTGTGAGTTAGTCATATATTTTAGGGCATAGTAGTCTTAAGGAACTGCAGTAGCTATTTAGTGATATTATTCAAGTGCATAAAAGGTATTTATATCTTTATCTGCTTATTTTCCGAATTATGGAGTATATTGATGAAGTAGGGAGTGTTGAAAGACTCATTGATATACACTGTTCACATTAAGTAGGTGTAAAATTGCCATTTCTCCATCTTGAATACTGAGTTATAACAAGAGATGAACACTGGAATATGAAGCTATAAAGCTATAGCTGTTTTGCTATAATTTGGCTTAAAATTGCCATCTCTTCATCTGGAATGTTGATTTCTGACAATAAATCAGCACTAGCATATGGTGCTGGTCATGAAGAAGTGCTATGAAAAAGAGGTAGAGCCATATTATTGTCTTTTTCTTCCACTGAGCTATGGGAAAAGACTACAAAAGGACAAAAATCTGGACTAAGATAAGGTGGAAAGAGTAAAGTCATGAGGGAGTGCAATGGAGGGTATGCAGGGCTGTGGAATTGCCTCATTTTGTCACTGAGCACTTAGAAATGGGCTGCTAAAAGTCAAAAATCACCAAGTTAAAGTGAACAAACTCTACTTAAATAATACAATTTGTTGTGTCTCAGCTGAAACTGTGCAGCTGAAGAGTGAGGAGGTACCGGCCCAGGGACCATCCTGTTTTGGCTTCTGGTATGTCAAGTATGGCGAGAGTGGAAGGTCAGGAGTGTTGAAAGTACAGTTGGTAAGTAAACAGAGTAAAGTCATACCTCAGTTTTTGTGGTTTCAACTTTACTGGTTTTGATTTTTGTGCAGATGAGTAAACCATCCCAAAATACACTAGTTTAAGGTGTGTTTTGGAATGTTTTAGCAATTTCTTTTTCAGTATCAGATCTTACAGTTTAAGTGAGCATATTCTAATGTGTGCTGATGTTTGGAGACACTACAAGTGTTTTTTAAGCAATCTCATAGTAACTTTATTGCTGTGGAGGTACTCTTAGATAGATTTACACTGTTCATGGATTTTTTGGTAGTGCATTGGTGTATCTGTTTCCTAACAATTGCGAAGAATGAGGGATTACTATAGTTTTATTCTGTGTACTTGAAAAAAGTTCTTTATAATACTCACTCACCTCTTTAAACTCGTAAATGTGGGACAAGTCGTAGTGAAGCAGTAACTAGGCACTGACGCATCTGGTAACGTGTGTGAAGGATGGGGATGGGAAGGGGAGGGGTAGGAACCATTAGCACCCTAACTCTCCTCCTCCCATAACCTCTCCCCTCCCACACACACAGTTACCAGACAGGTGAATTCCCAGCTACTGCCTCACTGGTTCTTATCACACTTATGGGTTCAGACTGGCAGGCAAGTGTATGAGATGGAATGTTCCCTAAATAACAGTAAATTTGCACCACAAAATACCCATTTTAATGCTGTTTTTGGCATTAAATCCACAGCATATTGCAGAAAAGTATCCTATTAAATTTCTAATACAACTGTACTTATAAAACTAATTTGCCAGTGATTGCCAGATTACAGTACTAATAGTTACATAAGACAATGATACTGTATTTTGGAACCCATCCATGGCTTACAACTGTTTGCACATAATTAGACTGAACTTCATACAGTTTTAAGAGGCACAGTTCTGTATTCCTCACCAACTATTGCCGCCAGTCTTTTAAACCCAGTGTTTCATGGCATCTCAAAATCAACAGCTCATGAATTTGCTTTCTTTTCATTCAGTTTTCTTTCGGAAGGACAAATTTTTGCGGTCTTTCAGCCACTTTGCAGTAAAAAAAAAAACTTCCTGCATTGTGGTGTGAATAATTGTGCCATTCTGCTACATAATGTCATAAAATCCACTGCAGTTTTATTAGTGAGTAAATGAAAGTGTGACCCATTCAGTTAGACAGACTTTTGGTGTGTTGCCTCCTGTGTCAAGTTTTTTGCTGTCCATAGGTGGGAAAAGATGTCTTGATGATGATGGTGATGACAGAATTTTTGTGTTTACATTTTACAGCTCCTTCAGCATGACCAGAATCCAATTGACACCCTCTTGACCTTGGACAATAGTGTTGATGTCAGGAAATGGACCTTTGTTGCTGTAAGTATAGATTTCTGAATCCAGTGGCGGTATTGATGTATTAAGAATCTATCTGTCAGTTTATTTCCAGACCCTCTAATCCTGAAAGGGGTGGCCACAAACAGATTGCTTTCACATTGCCCTATCCTCAATCATTTGTCTGTCCTCCCTCCAACTCACACACCTCTCTCTCATATATCTCACTACACTCAATCCCTCCTTCTCATCCCAAATCTCCCCTTCCTCCTCTCCCCCTCCTCCTCACTCACTTGCACTCTTATAGTCAGTCTCTCTTTCTCCATCTTCACCTGGCCAAACCATTAACTCTTAAAACTCAGTCACATCCATATCACCATCACAATGTTCCTTTACTTCCTCATTCGTCTGTCTGTCTCTCCTTGTAATTCCACATGGTCCCCTCAAATAATTCATTAGTATATATGAAGTACATTTAAAAAAAAAATATTCAGACACTACTATGTTAAAATATGGCTACAATAAAACTTAGATTACCTTCTCAATTTTTCAGTTGGATGTAGAAGAGCAGACCAACAACTACAACATTTTATTTGAGGCGTCCAAAGTGACACCTGACCAGTTCATTGGCATTGACGATGTGAACCTTTACTCCAACACCTGTGATGACCTGCCCCCATCACCCACACCACCATCACAATTGGGTAAGTCAAGAGCATCCTGGACATGTACAGTACAGGTGGACTTAACTTTAGTTGGTCCACGCATTATCCCACATGTAACCTTATTTTGTCCATGTATGTAATGTTATATTTTTCCTGTGCATTATCCAGTACATAACTATTTTTTCTAGTAATAATTATTTTTGTCTGTTCACTATCCTGTATTGCTCTGTCAGGAGTGTAGAGACTTGGAACTAGGGTATTTAGTTAACAAACAGCCTATATATACAAGGTCTTTGTTTTTATATAATATTATATAGTATTTATATAATGTTATATAATATTATATAATTCAGTATTTAGCATTGTCTGTGAAGTAGCAAGTAAGAAACTCAAAAGCATTTTTGGAATGAACTATAGTTTTGTTTGTTTTTTTTTAAACAGGGAAAGTAACATTTGTAATTAGCAGATGTGTCTTTTTCACACAGTGACATGTGACTTTGAATCGGATGACCTGTGTGGTTTTACTCAGCCGGTCACAGACAACTTTGACTGGACACGCGGGTCCAGCCTTGATGCCCCACAACTGCTGGACGACCACACCACAGGACTAAACTCAGGTACACAGTACGCTCCTGTTGTTGTTGTTGTTGTGGCCCAGGATTCACCTGAATGTGAACTCAGTGAACTGCAGGCTGAAGTTGCCCAATTTCTGCTGTCCACCATCTCCCTTTAGGGGGATGTGGGGAGAGTGTTAAGATGTTTGTATATTACCATCATGATAGGGGGATGTGGGAAGAGTGTTAGGATATTTGTATATTACCATCATGATCCTCGCTCTCACAGTCATGATCAGTCTGGATGATGATGGTGATGAATTACCAGTACAGTATTTATGTCCAGTTTAAAGGTCTTTGCTAAATTTCTCTCCCCCAGGCCACTACATGTACGTCAATCCTGTAAACCATGGTGCTGGGACGACAGCCAGCCTCCTTAGTCCCGTCATCGGTGACGTGCCCGAGGCATGTGTGGCCTTCGTGTACTTCTTCACCAAGAATGCTGGGCAGCTTCAGGTCCTGCTCCACGATGACGAATATCCCGACCCCATCTCCCTTGGCACGTTTGTGGCTCCATTTACCACCTGGATTGCTGTGAGGTGTGTAGCAGTGGCTGTAGTAATGGTGGTAGTGATGGGAGTACTGTACAGGGTAATAGTAGTAGTTGCAGTGGTGGAAGTAATGGTAACAGTAGTACTAGTGGTGTAGTAGTAATGGCAGTAGTAATAGTAGTAGTAGTTGTTATGTTTGTTATTGTTGCCCCAGGTTTATCGAGACATGAACCCAGTGGACTGCAGGCCTAAGTTGCCCCTCTCTTGCAGTCCATCCTCTTCCTTTCAAGGGATAAGGAGGGAGTTGGGACACAGTGGTTTAACTAAACTGCCCAGTTATATACTGCTGTTTGTGTGTGTGTGTGTGTGTGTGTGTGTGTGTGTGTGTATGTGTGTGTGTGTGTTTGTCACCACACCCAGTCCATAGGTGGGAGAAAAGGTCATGATGGTGATGATGTAGTGATGATGATATAATAATATTGATAATGCTTCTGTACTGTCTTAAATTTTGCATATTTTTCCCACAGGTTGCCAATAGAAGCAGAAGGTCTGTGGCAGATAGAAGTGAAGGGAGTATTGGAGCAGAACAACGGATATATCGGCCTGGATGACTTTTCTCTGCTGCCTGGTGGATGTCCTGCCCGCGTCTCTTGTGACTTTGAAGCAGGAAATTGTCTCTGGCAGAATGTTGAGGAAACTGAGTGGAGAAATGGTGAGTGTATATATCTTTGTATAGGATTCCAGGGGCTTGAATGATGAGTTAATGAAGGCATGGCCCATTTTGGAGTAGTAATGGTGAGTATGTATTGAGCATGATTCCAGGGGCTTGAATGATGTATGAATGAGTGTGTGGCTCATTTCAGTGGAGTAATGGTGGTATTTATATTTGTACAGGATTCCATGGGCTTGAATGGTGGGGGAATGAGTGTGTGACCCATTGCACTAGGCATGCTGTTGATAGTTCTCCCACTTTTGTATTTTCTGTTTCCCTATTTCAGGATCAGGTAAGGAAAATGATGAAGGTGATGATGATGATAGTGGTGATGATGATGATGAGGAGGAGGAGGATAGTAATAGCCATAACAATAATGATGATGATGATGCTGAGGAGGAGGAGGATAATGAAATTGATGATGATGATGATGACCTACTTTACCACGCTCATTCCTTCTCTCCCACAGGTCAAGTCTCCGATGACCCGAGCCAAGCAGGTGGACTGGGTTATGCTCCGCCCTACGACCACACCACACAGACACCCTACGGCCACTACCTCTACTTCTTCGACTCTCCAGACAGCGCTCTCTCCGCCACCATGCTTTCCGAGTTGTTTGTGCTGGAGAGAGATTCCTGCTTGTCGTTCTGGCTCCACATGTTTGGTGGCAAGGTGGGTGTTGTTCATCAGTTCTCCCACTATTATGTACTGTATTTCTCTTTTCTTTCATTCTCTCTAGACCCTACCTTATCCCCTCCTCAGGTGGAAAAAGGGCTTGTAATGATGATAATGGTGATGAAGATGATGATGATAGTGACAACAGTGATAATGACAGTGATGGTGATGATGATGGTAGTAATGAAAATGATAATATGGTGACGGTGGCTTATTTTAGGTGGGGCGGCTGGACTTGAAGACAGTAATGCTCACAGGAACCCATGTACTGAAGACTGTGGAGGAATCGCAGGGTCTTTTGTGGCAGCATGTTCAGGTGGGTAATGCTTAAGATTTGTAACCTCCCTTCACTATGATGATGTATTGTTTCAGATGAGCCTGTGGTTGCAACTGCTACTACTACTACTACTACTACTACTACTACTACTACTACTACTACTACTACTACTACTACTACTACTGCTACTGCTACTACTACTACTACTACTACTACTACTACTACTGCTACTACTACTACTACTACTACCAGTGCCTTCTACCACTGTTACTATTACTACTACTACTACTTCTTCTGCTACTACTAATGATGATGATGTTACTTTTAATGCTAACCCTCAGAATTTCATACCATTGATGACTCACTGGGTGGCAGCTGAAGGGTTGTATAAATGGCCATCCGTCTGTCCTGTAATACTGTAGTGCTGCTTAGTTGTTAAATATATCTAGCCTATTTCACCGGCTATACTGTTGATAGTTCCTGCTCTTATACTTCCTCTTTCCTTTTTTTCTGGATCTTACCTCAGTCTACCTTTACCTGTGAATAAAGGCCAAGATTATAATGATGATGGTGATGATGATGTTGATGTAGATAATTTTAGTTCTTTCACCTTAGCTTGGCCCATATTTTTGTACTTATCCAGTTTATTTCATGTAGCTTTGTGGCAGAGTAACAATGCTGCAGCTCTACATTCTTCCCATAGCACTTCTTTGTGACTAGTAGCATATTACAGTATTAACCTCCTGTTACAGCTCAGCATTCAAGATGGAGAGAAGACAATTTTAGGGCATGTCAGAGACTCATCAAAATTCACACTATCACAACTTAGCATTTGAACTGTGATAGTGACCCAGTTCCATCAGACAAAAACAAGCTGGTTAATCTGCTGTAATCTTTGTTCCCAGATTGAGATGGCCGACTCCCCTCAGCAGTGGTTAGCGTTTTCAGCGCAGGGAGTGGCGGGACACACCAATGTTGTGGCGCTGGATGACATTGAACTCCATGAAGGATCGTGCCTAGAAAACTCCACTCTCTCAAACTTCCGATGCAGTGATGGCAGTACTATCCCTGGCGATCAGGTAATTTATTGGTCTTAGAGTGAATGCTTATCATCCACTCGCTCTATGTAGTGTTACCTTCATGTATGTAACTATCAGATGCAGTGTATGTACTGAGAGAGGTTAATATGTGTTTGGCTGTTACTGTTTGTTTTATTGTATACTGGTTAATTATTCTCCCAACATTTTCTGGTAACTGTTGGGAAGTAATTAGCTGGTGTGGCAGTTGGTTTAGCTCCCAGTCCATAGAAAAGATCAGCTGTGTGGCCAACCTCAGCATGGGGGTTGCACAAGAGGATGCATGGTGTCATTTGATTTACAGTAATGTTTGATAAATCTGTTGACTGGCTGATAGGCGATATGAAGTACTCAGGTGTGGATATAGATACCTGTGGGGTGGAGTCAGGATTCTAGGGGCTTGAATGGTGAATGAATGAAAGTGTGTCCCATTTATCTGGGCAGACTTTGGTCAGTTTTTCCATCTGTAAGTTTTTTACTTGCTGTCTGGACCCTACTTCCCCTAAACCTTAGCTGGGAGAAACACTCTGGATGATGATGGTGACTTTTATTGTTATTGATTTATTGATTTATGTATGTGTTATTTTTCCCCTCTAGGTGTGTGATTATCGGCTACAGTGTCTGTTTGGTGATGATGAACATTGGTGTGCCGCATGTGACTTTACAGACGACACGTGTGGCTGGAGTAGTGTGGAGACTTCACAAGACTCAACACGTCTGTGGTGGCAGCAGACTGCAGGTGAGCTTAGAATTTATATGCTGTAGTTGCAGACAATACTATGGCTCCAAATTGACCCTATGAGGTACTCTAGTCAGTTCGTTTTTGACTGACAAAGATCCATAACTCATTCAGTTCAGTTGATGGCCAGGTGTAGTCAGACTGAAAGATAGATTTGACCATACTCATTTTACCAGTAGCAGCCGTGGCTCAGTGGGTTAGAGCGCTCTGCTCTGGCCAAAGGGTCGGTGGTTCGAGTCCACCCAAGGGTCATTGGTAGACATCAGGAAGGGCATCCAATCATAAAGTGCTGCATGCTCCAAACCTAAGTCCTCTACCCAGGGGCAATGCCTTAGCCTTTAGGGGAAAACATGGCGTAAAACTCAATTTTATTATTATACTCATTTTACTGTAACTTGTCCTTTTGCAGGCTCTTTCATACAGCTTGGTGGCGGAAAATACAATACTGTCACTCTACATACATTCTGCAGCGCCACTTCTTGACGAGCATAACATTCTAGGGTTAAACTATTCTTTCAGCTCAGCATTCAAGGTGGAGAGATGGCAGTTTCGGGCCAAGTTAGACTAAGATGGGTATTGTAAGCAAGGAGATTCATTCCTACCTCACAACTAAAGCTCACTGAATCCCAAGTAACCACAGCCTAGTATTCAAGTTATGCCAATGACCAAGTTCTGCTAGATGAAAGCAAAATGACAATACCATGAGAGTGATGTGTGACCTGAAGCCCTGACTAATACACCACCATAACTCTTTGGCAAGAAACATTCAGCCATAACTACACAGAGTCAACGTCCGAGCTGAAACTCTCACATTGTTACAAATCTTATTACACATGTTTCTTTTTTCCTAACAGTTTCCATCAACTGTTGGGAAGTAATTAGCTGGTTTTTTCACTTGATTTAGCTTCCAGTCCATAGAAAACATCAACAGGAGATTCCTTATGGGGGAGCATGGATTATTTAATTTTATTTTTTTATTAGTCTGGGATAATAATATTGCTCCTTATTTCCATAACCAAAATATGAAACTCCTACATAATATTGTGAAAAGTTTGGCATCTTCAATTTGGCCTTAAATTATGTATTTTCTCCCTCAGACGCTGACAGTCCTACGGGGAAGCACGGACACTACATGATGGTTCAAGAAAAGGATGGTGATATTGAAAACGAGCCTCGCCTTTTGACCCGCACCCTACAGCCCACTCACCACTCCTGCACTCTCCAGCTTGATTTTCAACTCTTTGCTCCACAGTCCACAGGTGAGTAAGGTTCCTCTGTTTGGATACACCATCATGTGTTGGCACCAATATAACCAGGTGGCTTCACTGCTTCACATCTCATGACAGGACATGCTGTTGATAGTTCTCCCACTTTATTGCCTTCTCTGTTTCTGGATTCAACCTCATCCCATCATTTTAGGAGGAAACTAGTGTTAGGATGCTGCTGCCGCTGCTGCTGCTGATGATGATGATGATACTGTCTTGCATGCCCGGGGGTGATGATGATACTCTCTTACAGGCCCAAGGTTGAATCTGTATATGGAGCATGGAGGTGCTGACCCAACAAAGCTGTTCTCAGTCCAGAATTCCCTAGATGGATGGCAGACAGTCCTTCTTCTTCTCGGCCGTGTTCCGTCTGCCTTCCACCTTTTCCTCGAGGCCATCAGCTCAGGGGTGTCCGATGAAATAATAATAGCGGATGAAGTTGTTATGAAGGACTGTGAGGCCCCTACGCCTTGTGATGCCATACCGAGTGGCTACCTTGAGTGTGAGAATAAAGCATGTTACCCTCAAGATGCTAAATGTGACTTTACAGATGACTGTGGAGATTATACTGATGAAGCAACGTGCGGTAAGTGAAAAAACAGTGCTTTAGTGTATTTGTTATAACCTGAGAAAGATTCCTAACCCCTTTCAGCCCAGTTAATGGCCAGGTGTAGCCCAGCTGGAGGGTTGATTTGACAAGTAACCAAGGAGACACATTTCCTCCTCATAACTAGGGCTGGGAATGTTTGATAAGATAATAATAGCAGATGAGGCTGTTAGGAAAGACTGCTCAGCTTCCATGCCTTGTGTTGATGTACTGAGTGGTTACCTTGTGTGTGGAAATGGTGCAGGTTACCCGAAAGGAGGTAAATGTGACTGTGCAGATGACTGCAGAGATTATACTGGCAAGGCAATGTGCAGTAAGTGAAAACCAAATTCTGTCCTGAATTTTCAGAGAGCCTTAACTCCTTTCAGTTCAGTTGATAGCCATGTGTAGTCAGATCCGAGGGTTGATTTGACTAGTAACCAAGGAGGTACGCATTTACCTCATAACTACTATGGTAGCTTTTTGTTTATCTTTAGTGGTGTGTGAATGAGTGTGTGACCTGTTCATTTGGGCGGACTGTACTTACTCTCCTTATGCCTCATCCCATTGATAGATGGATAAGAGATCCAGATAATGATGATGATGATGACTTAGTATATTTGAGTCTATAAGTGTACTTGAGTTTAATTACTATTGGATGTTGTATATGTGTAAACAGATGTGTACCCTCTATGATGCAGCTTTGTAGAGGAGAATGATCTGTATGGGTGGATGCTCTCTGGTGGATGATGATGATGATGATTTGATGATGATGAAGGTGATATCAGTCTCATGAGTAAAATATTAATGAATGCTGTATGAATTTTGCCAGACAACTACCCACTAAGATGCAGTTTTGAAGAGGAAGGTGATCTGTGTGGGTGGATGCTGTCTGGTGCCTTCACAAGAACACAAGCTCGTTACAATCCCCAGCCACCCTACCGAGACCACACCATCAACATTGCCGACGGACACATGATGGTTCTTACAGCAGATTCATCGGCTTCATCCACCTTGACCAGTCCTGTTATTGATCCATCAGTCTGGTGTCAGGTAAAGTATGGAAACAGTTAGATAGCTTATTTGGTTTTATTGTCATTGGGTGAATCTGTTTTACATGTGCACGTAAAGAGCATCTTCTCTATATACAAAATTACAGATAAAAGGTCAGCATGATGATAAAAGAAAATGTATTCTTTTGAGTTAAGCTGCTGTGCCCATTACCAGTATGTGCTCCTTTATAACTGTTGCTGCCCCTGCTGTGTTCTTATGCTGTGGACTACAGTACAGGTCAGACTTTCTGTAGGATTGGGTTACATTCATGGTAAAACTAATCAAATAACAATTGATCATATAATGAATTTAGGGATTTTGGTGATTATATTGGAAAAGTTGGTCCATCCGTCCATCCATCCATCATCCAATCCTATGCCACCCCATGAGGAGTGTAGGAGCCTGGGGCTAGGCAAGTTGGTCCTGACATTTAAGATGAGAGTGAACTGCCTCACTTATCCCTGAGTGGCATTACATGAACAGTAAACCCCAACCATTCCTTGGATATAAACCTACACAGGCCCAATCTGACTAGAGTGCCTTAATTACCCACTAAACCACCAGGTGCCATAATTTGGTTATATGGTTACCACCCAGTGTAGTAGATGGTTTCCTGGTGTACAGGGAGCCATTTGGCTTGTCACTCAATGTAGTCACCCATAGGCAGAAGGAAGAGTGAAGGAAGAGAGACAGAGGAGGGAGTGTAAAGTCACCCATGGGTGAAGGAAGAGGAAAGATGGACAGAAGAGGAAGGAAGGAAGGGGTAGACACCTACAGCAGCACTACATTGAGTGAGTGGATGGTGAGCACCCCCACCTACCACCAATCATGTACAAAATATTATGCATTGTAGGGGGTCATAGTGATCACATAAGCAAAAATGGTGATCAGATATTGAAAAAATGTGGAAAAATGTTTAGAACCTGTGAACAAACAATTGTATAAAGATTAATTGTATGACAGGAGTGTTTTTATGGGAGTGATCAAGTTCCATCAGCTGAAAAGTTGAATATCTTTTTTTTTCTCTTTTTTCCAGGTGAGATTGTACCATGCATTGTCTGGCAACCCATCAACAACGCTGAGTATCATTTTTAGGGAGTACCCAAGTCAGAACATCTTGGGGCAAACTGACACTGAGGCAAAGGCACAGGAGGCTTTCTACTGGGAGCACTTCACTGCTAACATCAATACGTCTGTGCAGTTTTATGTGAGTACTGGTGTTGTTGGTTAGTTCTCACCCTGGTGTGTTTTATTCTTTCCGTGCTTTAACTCACCCCATTTTTAGGCAGGGAAGGGAAATTGGGATGTAGTGCTGGTGGTGATGATGAAGATGGTGTTGATGTTGATGATGATGCTTTACTGTCTGGTCCATTTCACTGGGTCTGCTGTTGATAATGTTCCTTCTGTTGCGTTGTCTCTTTCCTTGCTTTCCAGACCATCTCACCCTGTCCTCTAATGGGAAAAAAAGAGGTTAGGACAATGATGCTGAAAATGATGTATACTGCCTTACTGTATGCTTGTTTTGTGTTGCCATATTTTTATATACCATTCAGTAATCATACTAATGATATTAATTATAATAATGAAAAGGGTGATGCCTATATATATATATATATATTTACTCATTGTTTTATATTTTGCCCACAGGTTGAAATATTGGAAAACTTAAGGAATATGGATTTTTGCCTGGAACTGATATATCAACTCTTTTTACATCAGTTTTTATATTTATAGTGATATATAATAACATTCAGAACACTGTTATTGTTTTATTTTTATTTATTTGTTTTATTTATGTATTTATTTATTTTTATTTTTTGCCACAGGTTGAGATAATTGGAAAAATTGAGGAGTATGGCTCGGTGTGTGTAGACGACATCTCGCTGACCCCCGAATGTAGCATTGACCCTGGGTACCTCACCCCGCCCCCCATCAGCACCACCAAGGAGCCCTGTGATGGTGCCTACCCTTGCCTAAACTCTGACCAGACTTACTCATGCATACCTTTTGATTTGGTAAGTCCACATGTAAGAGTCAGGATTCCAGGGGCTTGAATGGTGAGTGAATGAGTGGGTGGCCCTAACTTGGACCAAATCTACACAGGCATGACTTTTGATTCAGTAAGTCCATGTGTAAGATTGCTGTGAGATAGTCAGGATTCCAGGGGCTTGAATGGTGAGTGAATGAGTGGGTGGCCCTAACTTGGACCAAATATACACAGGCATGCTTTTTGATTCAGTAAACTCATATATATAATATTTTTGTGAGGTAGAGTCAGGATTCAGAGGGGGGAGAGGTTGAGTGGAAGGGTGTGTGGTCGGTTTAGGCTTACTGTTCATTAGTTCTCCCTCTGTTGTCTCTTCCCTTGCTTCAAGGAGCCTGCCTTATCCCATCCTTGGGAAAAACAGGCCAGGATCCAAGCTGTTTATCATCCAAAGTTTGTAGTCATATTCTAAGTAGCTTTGGAGGCTTCTTAAGGCATTATCATCAGCCATTTATGCTGCATGTTTACACTTCATTGTCTTCTTGTATTTGTTGATCTGCTGTTGAATTAAAATGATATAAAGAATGTAGAAGAGCATGCATTCATTTCATTTCCTTTTTTAAGGCTCCAACCTGCATGCATCAGCCTTGGTCACCAGTGGTGGCTCTCCATGATGCTCAGTCTCCAGCAGTTTCTCTGTTTAGTTCCTTATCCCTGAGATCACACTCTGTGATTTTATCTTAAGTCTTTTTCAGTCTGTAATATGGAAAATAAATAACTAAGGAGGAGGTGCTAGGAAGCCACCTATGTAACTTAGAATACAGATGTTGAAACTATTTAATTAGCTTACAAGAGAATGTCAGGGTATAGTATGCAAAATAAGGTGCTAAGAGAATGGTGCTAGGAAGCCTTGTATGCCACTAAATATACAGCCCTAAATCCAAACTTCATTACTCAAGGTTTCTCTTTTTCATCTGTGTATTATTTAGTTTTTGTTTCATTCAGAGTTTGTGATATTGCTTTATCATTGAAGGTTTCTTATTTCTCTTTTTCATTTTTTTCTCCATTTAAGGTATGTGACTTCAGCCAAGATTGCCCACAAGGTGAAGATGAGACGTTATGCGGCACAACAGACTTTGAGAACGACTCAGGAGGGTGGGAGGATGCCAGTGACTCCCCCTACAGCTGGTCACGAATCAAGGCCTCAGATTCACAGTACCCCGACTGCACAGCGCCCGATACTGACCACACCAACTCCTCAGGGGACGGCTACTACATGTGGGCACCAGCTAAATTGTCAGGTACAGCTAAACACTTTGCTTTGGGGAGAACTGTGGTGCTGATGTGAATGTGTTGGAAGGAATTAGGAGAAGTACCCTGGTTCGGCCATGTGATGAGAGTGGGAAATAAGAGATTGACTAGGAGAGTGTGCAGCACAGACCACACTAACTCTTAATGGGGGTACTATATGTGAGCACCATCTGAGTTGTCAGATATGATTAAATACTGTACATTAATAGAATCATTCCTTTTCATCTATTAAAGAGAAGGTTGTGTAATGATTATGATGATGATGATGATGATAGACATAGTACCATAAAGTTATCTCAGATCTCGTGCTTCACAGGTGCACCAGCATCGACCGCCATAATGATCTCTCCGGTCGTCGGTCCGCCTGGTCTTGGTTGTACAGTCAAATTGTGGTATTTCTGCATGGATGACGAGCCCACATTAAGAGTCATTGCACGGACAGACGACACCACCAGACAGGAGTTGGCCTCAGATGAATTCTACTGTTTCTCCACTAGTGATTGGCTATATGCATCTCTTTTCATTGGGGAGCATAATTCACGTGTAACAGTTAGTAATGTATTCTCTCATTTTGTTTTGTAATTTTAAAGCTTATGTTATTTGCTGTATTGTTTTCATCTTCATAAGAACTTTATTGCTTCTCTAATGATGACTGTCTGTTTATCATAATGTGTTTGGTATAAATTTTTTCTCTTTGCCCACACAGGTTGAGGTGATGAGTACTAAATACTTTGTATCCTGGATGGTCAAACAGTATGATATTGTTGTTGATGACGTCGTGTTTGAATTGTGTTCTCCAAATGAAACTCCAACATCAGTAAGTAATAAGTAATACAGTACAGTCTCTCAAATCCAGACATTCAGTATTCAAAGACCTTCACTGTCCAAGATATTTTTTCATGCAGTGAGAGGGTGTTAATATCATCTACCCTCACACTGTCACCAGGAATGCCCTTGACATTTCTTCTGTTTTTGTGCTTTCTTTTTAATTATTATCTGGATTCTCCCTCACTCCATTGGTAGGTGGGAAATGATAAAGATAATGCTGATGTGATGATGCTTTGCTTCAACAGGAGGACATTCGATGCACCTTCTCAGAGCCTTGCCATCTATATCAGAGCCACAATGATGATAGCGACTTTGTTTATTGGTACGAGGATGCAAGTGAGTATACTGCATTTAACCAAATTTTTGTTCTTGCATCTGTCTATCTTTCTATCTGCTGCCAGACATCTTAATCCCATTAGCCATAAGCAAATAGCCTCTATGTCACCCTATCCTCCACCATTTGCCTGCCTCTCCACCAGCTCATACCCCTCTCTCTCTCTCATGTATCTCTCCACTCCATCCCTCCATCTCATCCTTGGTCTTTCTCTCCACCTCACTTGCATACACTCTTCTTGTTAGCCTCTCATTCTTCATCCTCTCCGCATGACCGACATATAGGTAATATAGAGTGGTCCATATAACACTCCTTTCCCACTCCAATAACACTCCTTTCCCACGCCACTGAAATGTTTCTTGTGTTTTGTGGGTACGGCTCAGGCAACGTTGTCAGTGTCTGTCCTGCTTTATTTAGTCTCTACCTACTCCCACTGTCACACCCATGCCCACACCAGCAGACTGAGTTTTCAATATCTATCTTGCATTATTTATTCATTGTCCTTCTCCCATTGCCACACCCACACCAGCAGACTGAGTTACCAGTGTCTGCCTTGAATCATTTATTCATTTCCTACTCCTGCTACCACACCCAAGCCCTCATCAGCAGACTGAGCCAACTCTACAACACATAGAATACTGCCATGTGAGTTTCCAGCAGGTTCCTATTTTTGGACCACCCTCTATAATTTTCATCTCTACTATTTCTTGTTTATGTTCTGTTTTTATTGCCTTTATTAATTAGATTTCTCCCTCTGTTTTTTTTTCTTTTCTCACCAAACCTTACCCCACCCCATCCTTAGATGGGAAAGAGATCTGGATGTTGATGATGATGATGATAAAACTTTAAAAAATTCATTGCAACTTAGAATAAAAACTAGCTGTACATTAAAAAAGGATATTGCACATGACTGCATTTTGTGAGCAATGCAGAGAGAAGTTAATTATAATAACTATCACTGACTACCCCTTGTTATATTGAATACTACAGGTAATGATGGTTATCAATATTGTTTTCCACAGACACCTATTTAATCACCAAGGGAGGGGCAGAGAACACAACGGCCATACTGGAGACCCTCCCTCGCTCATCCTCTATTGGGTTCTGCGTGTCATTCCGGTGAGTCGGTGTGCATTATAAACAGTCCTTTTTATATAATCTGTTTTAAGCTTCTCACTTCAGTGCTAGAGAGAGATGCCATCATGTGGTAATTAGTGGTTATGTAAATGTCCCTCTGCTTCCTACCTGTCCCCCAGAAGGAGGATGGTGGACTGCAGGTGAAGGTTCACATTCAGATGATGATGATGATGATAATGATAGTGATGAGGATGATGGAGGTCGTTGGTGGTGGCACTGATGATGATTATTTTGATGAAGATGGCAGTGGTGATGTAATGAGGACTGTTAATGATGATGATGAGGATGATGATAATGAAGATGATGAGGATTTACCTTTCCCTCCCCCACAGGTACTTCATTGACGGTCGTGCCAGCATTGATGTGATGATAAGCCATGAAGACCAGAATGAGACTGTATGGGTGATGAGTGGAAACTATCTCGACTGGCGCACTCAACATCTCAACCTTTTCAGCACCACAGTATATCAGGTAAATTTATAGATTCAGGATTCCATGGGCTTGATTGGTGAGTGTATGAGTGTGCGGCCCATTTCACTGGTCATGCTGCTGGTTAAGTCTTATGATTCTGGTGACTCAAATGGCAAGTGAATGAGTGTGTGGCCCTTTCATATTTTTTTCTTGTTTTCTGGACCTTACCTCACCCCATCTGTGGATGAGAAAAAGAGGCAGAATGTAGATGATGAAGAATGTTGTTGGATTGTACCACAACCCATCTTTAAGTGGGAAAAAAGATTACAATGATGATGACGATGATGATTTGCAGTACAGTAGTGGTAGTATCATTGTTATTGTTATTGTTGTTATTACATCCACTCACTCGATGTAGTGCTGCTCTCGGGTGTCTGCCCTTTCCTCTCCTCCATCCTTCGTTCCTTCCATCCTCTTCTGTCTTTCTTTCCTTCATTCTTTCCTCATCCTTCTGCCTACAGGTGACTTTACACTCCCTCTTGTGTCTTTATTTCCTTCATTCTTTTCACTTCCTTCTGCCTGTGTGTGACTCTACAGTGAGTGACAAGCCAATTGGTTTCCTGTACACCAGGAAACCGTTTACTATGCTGGGTGGTAACCTTATAACCAGATTTTGGTGCCTGGTGATTTAGTGGGAAATTACGGCGCTCCAGTCAGATTAAGCCAGTGAAGATTTATATCCGAGGGGTGATTGGGGTTTATTGCTCATGTAATGCCGCTCAGGGAGGAGTGAGGTTGGTCACTCTCATCTTAAATGTCGGGACCAACTTGCCTAGTCCCAGGCCCACACGCTTCTCATGGGGCAACGTAGGATTGGATGATGAATGATGAAAATCATTATTATTACTGTTTTCATCATCTTCATCATTTTTTTCCTTCAGATACTGTTTATTGTCCGAACGGCTGGAACAGAAGCCAAAGTGCGGCTGGACGACATAGACATCATAGAAGGCACGTGTCCTCCCAGCTTATCCTGCAGCTTTGACGATGAGACGGAGACCTGCCGGTGGGAGAATGACTTTGCTTTTGGCGCAACCTTACCCTGGACGCTTGGCATGGGATCGGAAAATGTCTCTGCACCTAGGTGAGTGTTAGCAAGCCAGCAGTTTTATGACTTTGTGGTGTACAGTGGATAAGAGACTGACTAGAAGAGTTGGGGGGGAGTTGGGGATATTTGTCTGGTTAAAGTAAATTACTATAGCAGTTTTCATGTGATGTTTTTCAGTATTGTTTGGTTTATTTGTCAGGTTAGAGTAAACACACTATAGCAGGGTGTTTTTATTTGGCATTTTCCAGTTCTGACCACTCCTGGGGCACTCCATTTGGCCATTTTGAATACCTGTACTTGAGTGTGGATCAGGATGGTGAGTTTGCCATGTTGAGGAGTCAAGAGATTAACACTACCAGTCCCGATGGAGATTGCTTCCAGTTCTGGTTCTACCTTTATTCATCCAGGTAAGTGTGTGCTTATTATGTTGTCAGTCTGTCTGCTGTATGTCTGTCTATCTGTCAGTTTGTCTGTCTGTATCAGTAGGCAGTCTGTATATCTGCCTGTCTGCATACAATATCTGTCTACCTGTTTATCTGTCTATGTAGCTTTTTCTTCTTTCTTTTTTTCTCTCTTTCTTCTTCTTTCTTTCTATCTGCCTGTCTGTCTCCATATCCTGACACCTTAATTCAAGAAGGGATGTCCTCATACAAATCTCCTCCATGTCACCCTGTCCTCCTCCATTAAGCACTCCTCCCTCTAATTCACTGGGCAATTAACAAACCTAAACTACCCTGTTATCTCATTTTGCAGCCCCAGTGAAGATGTGGGAGAGCTAGGTGTTCACTTGGTGCAAAATAACACTCTCAGTGATCGCATCTGGGAGCACACCTACAATGGACGCGATGGCTGGCAGTATGGCGAGACATCACTGCCTGTACTGAAGGACCAACAGACTTATTATGTGAGTTTATGTTGGTTAGTTTGCCCTTCATTGTGTTTTCCTCTTTCCCTGTAGATTATGATTGATTATTTGTTTCTGATTATGTTTTTTCTTTCCTTCCCTGCTTTCTGGGCCCTTGGTCTCCTTCTGTCATGTCTGTTCTTGCTCACCCTATCCCAGGCTAGAAGAGGTTATAATGTTGATGATGGTAATTAATGATTGATGATGATGATGATAGAAATAATGATGACTTTCTTTACTCAGGTGATACTGGAGGGTCTGAGGAAGGCCGGAACACAGGGATCCATGGCCTGGGATGACCTCAGTGCCCGACGCGGTTTTTGTGACCTGCCTGGGTACTGCGACTTTGAGGGAGGGACCTGCGGGTGGAGTATTAATGTGGATGACGATGGAAACAGCTGGGTGTGGCTGAAAGCAGAGCATGCCAGTAATCAGGTGTATGTTGACCACACTACACAGTCTGGCAGTGGTAAGTTATCATTATTACTATTATCATTATCATCTTTATTACTGTTTTAATTATTATCATCTTTATTACCATCTTAAGCATCAGCATCATCATCAAACTGCTCAAGGATAAAGATGGGACCAATAAAGTTTACTTCAACCCTTTACACAGACTGGCAGAGGTAAGTTATCATTATTTTCATCATTATTAGTGCCTTAAGTATCATCGTCATTATCATCATTATTAAGGCTGAGGAGGTCTATAATGTGTACAGCAATCATACGCAGATTAGCAGTGGTAAGTTATCATTACTACTGTCATCATCATTATCATAATTTCATCATCATCATCATCATCATCATCATCATCATCATCATCATCATCATCATCATCTTCATCATCCAGACCTCCCTTCCCAGCACATAGGGAGATGAAGTAGGGTCCTGAGAGCCAGAAAAAATCTGATGGAATGAGACACTAGCCAAAGTTTACCCAGTTGAATGAGCCACACTCCCATCCACTCACCATTCAAGCCCCTGGAATCCTGGCTCCACCTAATTAGAAAAAAATAATATAAATGTATCATAAAATTTGTCTCAGCTTGGGCTTGGACTGTATGTATCTGTAGCTGAGTATGTCCTGCCTGAGAGTGATAATTGCTTGGTTAGTTGTAAAGCTTGTGGCCATACTTCACCCTCATGGCATTTTTTCCCAGGGGCAGTGGTAGCCACCCACCTACTTCCTCCCACCATTTCTTCATGAATGTACTCTGGTCACTGTAACTAGGTGTAAAATTGCAATCTCTCTCTCGTTAGTGTTGAGTTGAAATGAAATCAACGCTGGAATGTGGTACTCGCCCTTTTACTCAGGCTTAGTTTAGAATTGCCTATCCAGCTGGAATACTGAGCTGTAGCCGTGCATAAACACTAAGATATGATGCTAGTCATGAAGAAGTGCTATGAGAAAGTTGTAGACCCTTAGTGCTGTCTTTATCTGCCACTAAGCTATGTGAAATAAGAAACAAAAGGAAAAAAATCTGGCCTAGGTTAGAACAAGGAGAGTAGTCATGAGAGAGTGTTATGAAAGGATATAGAGCCACAGTATTGTCTTATTCTGCCCCTGAGATAAGTTAAGTAAGGAGCACAGTGACAAAACTCAAGCTGAGGTGATATGACTAGACCACTTCCAGTCTCCCTCGATCACAGGGCACTACATGACGTTTGATCGAACTCGCTGTGTGGGTGACCAGTCTTGCTGGAGTGAACTTCGAAGCAGCGACCTCTCTCCACAGGACTCCACGTACTGCTTTACGTTCTACATGAACTCGTATAAGAATAAAGGTACAGTTTAATTATATAGCTGTCTGTCTGTCTGTCATTACAGGACCAAGACCAACACATACAAGCATGTTGAAGCCCTTAGAAATAAAAAACAAAAATGATTTATATACAGCACAGTGCAATTGTTTTTTGAGTAACTCAATTAACAAACTTCTATATTCTTTTTTCCAGAGCAAATAAATACCCTGACATTCAATTTCATCAATGTTGAAGACAATTTTATTGTGAAAGAGTTCATCTTTAAAGTTGAAGATGACTACGTGTGGATAAATCAAGAGCTGCAAGTAGAAGGTGTTGACCATGTGTTCCAGATTCGACTGAAAGCTGAGATGTCACTGTCAGAAGATAATCCATTGGAAGGTACTGTGTGTGGCTGGAAGTCAACCCTCATATGGTTAGGAAAGCTATGGTTTGGTATGCCAGTTGATTTTTTAAGGCTAAGAGTGATTTAGCAAGAAATACCACAGGCATCCACACCCTCATATGTGGAACATATCCAAGAGAGCAGGATTGTAAAGTTTTTTTAGGGTTTGGGGGCTTTTTTTTTTTATATATATATATATATATATATAAATATGCAGGTACCACTGGAAGGCAATGTTCTTGGCAATTTTGATAACAAACAACACGCCATGATTGGCCTAACAGTTGAGGAAAAGGAAAGTTTAGGTGCTCTTCAAGCAGAGAAAGGTTACAAGCCATTTGGGGCAAGAATTATACCCACCAAATTTCAGCTGCAGTATACTGTAGTATTCTTGATCACCAGTTACCCTCTCATGCTCAGAACAACACTCATATTCTATACCACCTAACACCATATGATTTTATTCAGTGGAGAGTGAGTTATAAAAGCCGGTGTATCAGTCCGGTTAATTATTTACACTCTTATTGAAGTTAGAATCAAGCTGAACACATACTGTAATGAATTGTAGATTGCCTTTCAAAAATTTTGTGTCTTCTCTTTGTAATATATGTAGTTGGAACCAAGAACTGGGTGCCTGGTGGTGTAGTGGGTTAGGACACTCCAAGTACAAGTAGCCCATAAGGATTTAGTCCCAGGGTTGGTTGAAATTTATTGATCACAATGTCACTCAGGGATAAGTCACTGGTTCCTTCACCTTAATTGTCAGGACTGAACAGACCAGCCCTGGGCCCCTGTGCCTGTGATGAGGCAGCAGAGGATTGAGTGATGGGTGATGGGTAGATGATGCAATGGCTAGATGAATGGATAGGTGGATGAATGATTGATGATCAGATGAATGGATGATGATTGGATGAATAAGTGGAAGGAAGGTTGGATGAACAGATGGATAAATAATGGATACTGTAGATAGGTAAATAGACATTCATCCCTTTCTTTTTTATTTACAGCTTTTACTGCCGTGGATGACTTAATGCTGCAACCTGGACAGTGCAGCTCCGGTGGCACGACGGCTGTACCTCCGACCGGCACCCCTGCCCCTGATGCACAGCTGACCTGCAACTTTGAAGACGGAACGATGTGCGGCTGGGCTCAGGAGCTTGCCGATACCCTGGATTGGTCCATGAGCACTGGGTACGGTGTTGGATCAGAACTAGGACCCATGACGGATCACACCACACAGCTGTCAACAGGTACAGTACATGGTGGTACAGTATTCTAAATTCTGTGTGTCTGTTTATCTTTCTGTCAATCTTTTTACACGTCTAGCTACATCTTAGTACCCCAGATTGGTTCGTGAACATTGGGTATGGTGTTGGACCAATACTAGGACCTATGATGCACCACAGTATGCACCTATCATCGGGTAATTGGACTGTATTTTAATTGATTTTGGAGATGTCTCCACACATCATCCTTAACAAATTATTGTGCACATTACACCTGGCTACAATGATGAACCAGTGTCAGGACCTATGATGGACCACAGCACACACCTCTCAACAGGCTTGGTGTCCAGTGATGAAGGCACCACTATATTTAGACTAATACTGCACTGTGTCTGTTTGTTTGCTGTATTTGTAACTACTATTGACTGAAGTTTGTCTACCATGGTAGGTTATAGCTCAGTGATGGTTGAGTTACAGTTCACTGGAATGGTTGAGTGGTTAGCATTGCCAGCTACAAAGTTTATGGCCAGTAGCACCGAGGCTTGGGTCCTATTGCGGCAGCTGACGTCACCCAACTCAGGAATTATCCACCCTTTGTTGCTTTGTAGGCAAAATGATTACTTAGGGTAACACCTAGAGGAGGTAATCATCATAAGGTGGATGATGCAGTATCTTTGTGCAGTATCCCAGGTTAGTGGATGAATAACCCACCACAGACTTAAAAACAAGTTACAGAGATGATGAGTTCTGGCCCCACCCTTCATTGCTGCTCAGGGAAAGTAACAGTCCTCACACCTTAGATGTCACAACCAAATACCCTGTTCCAAGACCCATATGCTCCAGACAGGGCAGCACGGGATTGGTTAATGGATGAGTTGATGAAAATAAATACAACAGTACTGTAGTTGATTTGTTTTCAGCTGGCAGAACTGAGCCACACATACAACTTGATGCTAAGTTGTGGTGGTATGACATTCAACAAGCCTTAGTTATGGGTTAGGAATGAATCTCCTTGGTTACTGATTAATCAGCTCTTGAACCTGGCTACATTTAGACATTGAGCTGGAAGAAGTTAGGGATCTTTGTCAGATAAAAACAAATTAACTGTAATATCATTTTCTCCTGCAGGTCATTTCATCTACATCAGATCCACTGGGCCTCAGTCGAGAGCTGACCTGTATTCCGAGACCCTGCCTATGACTGAAGCCGGCCACTGCTTCTCATTTGCCTACTACATGCAAGGAAGTGGAGCACCTATGATCAAACTGTACATCTTGGAAGGTATGTTTTTTTATTAACATGGTTGTTTATGTTATGAATTATTTCAGGGGCTTGAATGCTGAGTGAATGGGAGTGTGGCTCATTCAGTTGGGGAAACTTTCGTTAGTGTCTTCTTCAGTAATTATTTCTCTCACTCTCTGGATCCTACCTCGCCCACCTTAGGATGGGATAGGAAGTCTGAATGCTGCTGCTGCTGCTGCTGATGATGATGATGATGATGATGTTTTTATTATGGTAACATCATCATCAAACTCACATGTCTCTATTCACCAGTATATCACACTCAATAACCATGTCTTAAAACAGCCATCACTTGAAACCAGTCACAGGAAGACCTTTGCCCTCAAAAAGGTTCACTGTTATGGTTATACTGTACTGTACTTAAGTACAGTATTATGCTGTGGTTACTAAGCAGACATTTTTATTAATCTGAGAGACACTTTAACCCTTGATGGGGCAAGAAGCCATAGTATCTTTGATTTACCCTTTCAGTTATTACAACAGTTAGACAGTTTTTAATCTGAACGAAACTCATAGCAGTTAGAATGTAAATAGGTCAGTCTAAGAGTATGAAGCAAAGGTAATCAGATCAAATCAAAGGATGCTATGCTTCCTCTCAAGGAAGCCCATTATTGAGGTTGGCCATGATACTTCTGATGTTTTCTTTGGAGCTAAACCAATTGCAAAAGCCAGCTGATTACTTCCCATCTAAGATATGTAATAAGATTTTTAACGGTGTGTGAGTCTCAGCTATAAATTAAGGTAATGCAGTGTTATTAATAATGGGTGATGCTTGCTTTACTTGACCAGAAGCACAGTGTGTTGGATGTGCCAGACTGGTAGCATATAACTGAAGTATATGAGACTAAATATAATTAATCTATGGGAAATCACTAACACTCAGTGGAAGGGGCCAGTCCATGAATATAAAGAACAGATACAGGTAGTATTATTGATGATATGTGATGTTTGTTTCAGTTGACCAGAAACCCACTGTGTCAGATGTACCAGACTGGGAGCACGTGACAGAGGTAGGTGAGATATGGCAGATGGTGCGGCTGTACATACCAAAAGAGGAATTCCAGCTGCATGTCATCATCACTGGCACCACCATCACTACCAGTGATGAGCTTGACTCAGGACACACTGCTATTGATGACTTCCTGCTTACTGAAGGGTCATGCCATTATCCACAAGGTACACTCATCTGCCATAATTTGTGCCCACCCTTTAACCCTTCCCCTGTCTTAACCTGGGTTAATTTCTTATTACAACTCAGCATTTAAGATGGAGGGATAGCAGTTTTAGGCCAGATGAAAGTAGACATAGCATAGCACCATGTTCTATTGTTAATTTCTTGTTGCAGCTCAATTTTCAAGATGGAGAGATGGCAATGTCAGGTCATTATTGAAGCTAGTAGAGCATAACATCATGTCCTACTATCAGTCTCTTGTCACAGCCCAGTATTAAGGGTGGACTTAAGACAGTTTTAGTCCAAGTTGAAGTGGACAGAGTATACCAGTAACTGATTAGCAGATTTGAATTTATGCTGTGCATGGTGTAACTTTAGTGGCTATCTCTGTCAGTCTGTTTCCAGATGCCTTAATCCCAGAACAGAAGGCTATGAATGAATTGTCTCCATGTCCCCCTGTCCTTTGCCATCAGGCTTCTCTCTCTCTCTCCAACTCACACCCTCCTCCCTCATATACTGTATTGTACTTCTCCACCCCATCCCTGTGTCTCACCCTAGTTCTCCTCCTCCCACTTTCTCCCTGCGCCTCACTCATATACAGTATACTTCACTAGACAGTCTCTCATTCTCCCTCCTCTTCACATGGCCAAACCATCACAAGGTACAGTACTTCTCCTAATGCCTTTTAGCATATCCACAGCAATATCACAGTATCCTGTCACTTTCTGTCTTTATTTGTCTGTGTCTTCACCTAACTCCACCTACTCTTCTCAAGTAACTCCTTATTTATTTGGTTATATTTACTTGGCTTTTTCCAATGCTTCATTCTTTTGTCTTACAGAGAACTACTGTGACTTTGAAACCTCAGACCTTTGTGAATGGACATCAAGCAGTCTTGAAGGGGCAGAGTGGATCTGGAACACAGGAGAAAACCCAGAACTGAGCAATGGACCAGATATTGATCATACTTTTGGTAAGCACAAGTTAACCATCAGACACCAATTGTGGTGGTCTCAGGCTCATGTGGACGTGAACCCAATGGACTGCAGGCTGAAACTGTCCTTCTCTTGCAGCCACCATCATTCTCATGGAGGATAGGAAGGGAGATAAGGGACATTTGCATAACCAGACATCAGAGCCACCCAGTCATATATTGCCACCAAGCATAGCATCTCCTCTAACAGTACTTTTGTAGTTTAGTATGAATGCATTAGCAAAAAGGAATGTGAAAAAAACAACAACTTACAAGAAAGACTTACTAGATACACCAGTTTGATAATTTCCGTATTAATGATGAATGTGTTGATATGTGGACTGGTATTGTATCTGTATTTCAGGGTCTTCCTTTGGTCACTACGTCAGCCTAAAGCATTCACCGGACAACATCAATGCAAAGGCTGATTTAGTTAGCCCTGCGCACACCGGAGTTGGTGATATGTAAGTACTTGATGTTAATGAATGCTTACTTTGGTGCATAATTTGTATGTATCATTCATGTGTTAACCCTCTTGCTGAACTATTAAGCTGAGTAAAAATCATCTATTAAAAAAATCATCATTGTGTGTGGGGGGGGGAGGGGTGTATCTTTATTTACATGTCTGTCAATCTCTCTGTCTGTATCTATATCTGTATGCTTATCTCTTTATCTCTCCCCCACCTTAAACTAACAAACCATTCTGCTTCTCCCATCGACTTTCTACAGTTCTATTCTTACAAGTATGGATGTTACATGTGGCAAGGCTGTCTCTCAATCTACATTATATATCTACCTCTAACTCTCCCACACACCTTGAGCTAACAAACTCTTCTACTATTTCCATCAGGTGTCTACAGTTCTACTTCTACATGTATGGCCGAGATACATGGCAAGGATCTCTCTCAGTCTTTGTCAAGGATCCTTCAGCTGATGTGGGTGACAGTCCCGTGTGGTCGATTACAGGTTCGGAGGGCGAGATGTGGAATTTGGGTCAGAAATCACTTTACTTGGGAAGCAAGTATGATGTGAGTTGAAGTTTGTGTTTGATGAGTATTATCAATAGTATCAGAAGTAATAGTAGTAGTGCTGTATCATTTTTACCATAATCATCATCATCAAAAAAGTGATGATTTTAAAGCACTGTGGACTGTTTCAGTCTGTTTATATATCTATGCACCTGCCTAACACCAGATGCCTCATTCCTGTCAGGGGTAACAACAAACAAAATAATAGACATATTTTCAAAAGCTGGTTCAATGAAAATGGCGAGGAATAGGGATGTGAATATGGAAGTAAAAAGTCACTGCTTGACACTTTTGTAATCCCCACTGTTATGTATGGAAGTTGGATGGACACAAGTCAGGAGTGAGTTATCTGAGACAGGTATGTAGAGTTATATGAATAGACTGACAAACCTATAAGGAAGTGAAGGAACATTGTGGTGTTGATGTGAAGATAGATAGATAGAGACACAGACAGATAAACAGACACACAGATAGAAAGATAGGTAGACAGACAGATAGGCAGATAACTAAATGAATAGTTCTTTTCTCCTTTATTCTTCACCACAGATCACATTCCGGAGTATGGAAGGCACAGACGGGGACAACAGCATCATTGCTATTGATGACGTAGTGATGGTCAACAGGAGCTGCCCTGCCCCTGCAACTTGCAACTTTGAAGATGGCTTCTGTGACTGGAGCAACACCAAGGAAGGAGATGACATGGACTGGGACATGAACCAGGGACACACACCAACGGATGGAACTGGTCCAAACTATGACCACACCTTCCAGACTGCCCTTGGTATGAGGTTCTTTGACCCTGTAGAAGTGCATAGTTCATCTTTCATAAATGAGACTATTTTTACATAGGGGAGCAATAGCAGTAGTTGTTGTAATCCCATGTTCATCTGAATGTGAACCCAACAGACTGCAGGCTGATGTTGCCCACCTCATGCAGTCCACCATCCCCCTTACAGGGAATAAGAAAGGAGTTGAGGGGCAGTTATATGATCAGTCAGTGAAGCCATCTGGTTGTACTGATACCAGCATGGGAAAATGTACTTCTCCAGCATCTTTCCATTGGGTGCTGGGGTGGAATGCCATGACATGATGGCATTGATATAACTGCATACATTCACTGCCTGGTTGTACAAACATCTCTTAGTCCTTCTTATCCCCAGAAAAAAAGATTGTGGATTACAGGAGACACACAGCTTCATCCTGCAAGTCAGTGGCTTCACATCCAGTTGAGTCAGGGTTTGCAAATACTACTGTTACTATGACTTTTACTTAGTGGTCTTGATTTATTTAGTCCAAGGGCATCAGTTTTATTTTATTTTTGTATCCATTCAGATTGCATACAAGTTCCCTGACCACTTGTTCATCATCCTCAGGTCACTATGTGTATGTAGATGCTGCTGTGGGCCTGTCAAATGCATCCTCTGCCATCCTGGAGACTGAGCCCATGGATGCTGGAAGATACTGCTTTGAGTTTTATTACTACATGTATGGCAGTAATGTTGGAGGTAATTGATGTGATGCAGTATACAGGGTGTCTCCTGAAATTTTTTTGAAATGTCATTAGGTTATTCTAGGGCTAATTTTGATTGAAAAATACTTAGTCAGTGTGTCCAATTCTCAGCCATTACAGTGTTACAGTTTTACTAATGATCTTATGGTATAAAATGGTCTCCCTCCTAATTAAGCCATAAGGTCATCAGCAACCGTACCTCTGAAACAGTTGAGAATTGGACCTATGTTGATGCAGCAATTTCAGCTCAAACTTAGGCAAAGAAGTTTCTCAAAAGTCTCACAGGAATAAAGTAGTTTGTGTATATAATAATTGACTATAATTTACCCATCTTAACTTAGTTTAGAGTTTTGTTTTATTGCAGCTTGTTTACCATAACTCATTGGTAGAATCAGATAGTACAGTATGATCACTGTACATCCTTCCTGCAACACCTTCCATGACTAGCACGATATTCTAGCGTTAATTTTTTGTTATAGCTCAGCATTCAAGTTGAAAAGATGGCAATTTTAGGTGAAGTTAAAGTGAACAGAGCCTTGAGATGTGTAGTATAATAGAGAACACATTATCTTTGAATATCTACTGTACATTGGCACTCTAGTGGAGGTTGAAATGGCTGGATAGACGTCTTTTCCACAGCACTTCTTCATGACGAGCACTGTTAGTTTTAATCTTTTGTTGCAGGTAATAATTAAGATGGAGAGATGGCAATGTTAGGCCTACTTGAAGTGGACAGAGTTTAAAGATGTATAGTAAATTAAAGGAATAATTATTTTTGAGGATATATTGTACATTACTGTGCCATTCTTTAGGCTTGTCAGTGGAGGTCGAGGTGGGTGGAGAGACGAGCATCCTGTTCCAGAAATATGGCAACCAGGGTGATGAGTGGAAGCTTGTGAGTAGAATCTTGATACATTCTCATCTTGTACAGCCAGAGATATAAGCTTCCCTAATATTTCACCAAGTCTTCTCTCGCCTTTTGCACATATGGTTCTTTCTTCCTGAGTGTACAGATGTGAATAAGAGAGGCAGAGACACCACCTAAGCCTGTGTGCACAAGACCTGAATCATTTCTCAGTTAAAGTGGGGTGAGTGGGAAAGTGGTGGCACCTTCCCCACACTCACTCCCATCTTGCACCATTCCCTCACTTCCCTCAGTGTAACTCATCAGCCAGAAATGACCCAGTCTTTTATGCCCGGACTAAGGCAGTGTCTCTTTCTTTTTTGTCCGAGTATGTATCATCTAGGGGGAGGTGGTAGCTCGATCGGTAGAGAGTTGGCTTGCAGTCCCGTGGGACCCAGGTTCGAATCCTCGCTGGTGCAGGGAACAGTTTAAGGATTTGAATTTCATTAAAATCAGGCTTTACTGATTTACCAGAAGACCCGCCGACATGTCGTAAAAATAACCCCGCTAATACCAATACACCAGTCCTGTATGAGACAGCCCTAGCATGTATTCAATATGGACGGTGGGTGTTAAGCGCCGAAGTGGTGACATGTAGAGGTGTATGGTATGTAGGAGGACGACTGGGCCTTGATAGCAGGCTGTAAAGCCTATGCCCAGAGTCAGACACATAAAAAAAAAAAAAAAAAAAACGAAAGCCATTTATGGAAAGAGAAACAAAGCAAGTCTCTCTCATCCTTGCAAAGTTAGACATAAGATTAAAATGAGTCGTATTAGTTGTACAATACAGTATTAAGCCNAAAAAAAAAAAAAAAAAAAAAACGAAAGCCATTTATGGAAAGAGAAACAAAGCAAGTCTCTCTCATCCTTGCAAAGTTAGACATAAGATTAAAATGAGTCGTATTAGTTGTACAATACAGTATTAAGCCAACTTACATCCACGACTGCTTTTACCTGGAGTGACTTTGAACACTTATGGTCAGATTTTTAAAGCTGCTTTTCACAATACCAGATCAGAGGCAAATTTTAAGCATCCTTAGCAACAATGTAGTTAACCAGTTCATTCTTTTTAATTAGTTTTGATTACTTAATTTTTATTTATTTTATTTTTTTTTAAGTTTTATTTATGCATTGAAGACAGGAGCTTAAATAACTGTAGAGTGTATATGTAAGATGTTTGTAATTACACTTGTATTATTCAAGCCATGCTTAGACTTTGGTTGTCGGGCAGATTACGGTGCCTGAACTGGATGTGGCCCATAGGGGTTTACTTCTAAGGAATGGCTGGGTTGTGTTGCTCATATATTGCTGTCCGGGGAGGAGGAACTGGTCACTCTTTTTAAATATCTAGACAGACATGGGGCCAAAGCTGGCTTCAGCTTCAGCTTCGTGAAGCCATGGTTTTTATGTTGCGGTTTCATCTTCAGCTTCGGCTTTGTAACTTTCCAAGGGCTTCGGCTTCAGCTTCAAAGCCAAGGGGCTGGCTTCAACCCCAACTGCTGGCTAAAGCACCAGGGCCAGAAAATTTGTTACAGGAACAGGCTGATACCAGTTGGGATAGTGACACCAAGCTGATTATTGGCTTCATAAAATTCATACAGCTTCGGTTTTGTCTTTGTGAATGTTTACCTGGCTTCGGCTTCGGCTTTATGACATTCCAAGAGTGCTGGCTTCATCTTTGGCTTCGGCTACATGGCTTTTGAAGGGCTTCGGCTTCTAAGCCAAAGATCTGGCTTCAGCCCCATTTCTGTATCTAGATCAAGTAGCCTAGCCCTGGGCCCCTAAACTCCTGCTGAGACAAAAAGATGGATGGCTGATTGATTGACTGATTATTTTTTACAGGGAAAAGTGTCAATCAGTCAAGATGCAGAATTCAAAATCAAGCTGAAGGCCCAACTAGGCAATGGCATAAAAGGAGACATCGCTGTTGACGACACCTGGACATCAAAGGAACTCTGCAGTGAGAACCCTGACAAGGTGAGCACAAAAGTAGTAGTAGCAGTAGTAGTAGTAGCTGTAACAGTAGTAGTAGTGGTGGTGGTGGTGATGGTGTTTGTAGTACAGTATTGTAGTAAGATTTAGTAGTAAGAGAAGTAGTAATAGTGGTATGCTGCAGTAGTATCATTAACCCTGTTGCTTTATTGTTCTTTATATCCTTTATTTTCCTTTATGCTTCATTATTACTGTATTTATTTTCCTGTTTTCTTTATTAGCTTTCATTTGTGGTAGGTGGTGGCTGCTATCATCCAGTCACTTGATGTAGTGCTGCCTACTT
This sequence comes from Birgus latro, assembly GCA_018397915.1. Lineage (NCBI taxonomy): Eukaryota > Metazoa > Arthropoda > Malacostraca > Decapoda > Coenobitidae > Birgus > Birgus latro. The sequence continues at coordinate 45,056 of JAGKTI010002404.1, forward strand.
CTTTCTTCATCTTAATCATTCTTTTCTGTCTGCCCTCTTCGCTTCCTATTTCTCCCATGTTTCCTGTCACGTGTTATTACTCTTCTTTCACTTTCAGGTGGCTTTACATTGACAAGGCTAATGGTTTCCTGTAAATCTGGAAACCATTTACAACTGTGGGTCGTAACCATATAACCAACTCACACATGTTCCCTGTGTGTCAGTAAGTGGGTTGGCAGATGGTTAGTGCCCCTTCCCGTAAAACAGCTAACTCAAAAATAAATGGCCACCCTTTGTGGGATTGTGGCATCTGGACAGAGATAGATAGCTTTAATCATTTCCTTTATGGACCTCTGATGTTTGCCATTATTGTTCCTTCATCATCCTTCATTACCTAACCCTTTTCCATTGTTATCATTTATCATCTTTTTCTTATAATTTTCTCAACAGTTTTTGTGTCCAGATGGCACCTTAATTGACATCACTCAAATCTGTGACTTCAAAGTAGATTGCCCAGACAAAGACGATGAGATGCTCTGTGGAGACTGTAACTTTGAACAAGGTGAGTGCACGAGCTGGAATAGTTTTTAGCCCCGTCTCTATCATTTCCATCTCTCTAAATCCTGTCTGACTGCATCATTTAAGTAAGAGAAAAGGCTGGGATGATGATGATGATGATGATGATTTTCTTAGGCATTATTATTTATATATACAGTATATATATATATATATATATATATATATACTGTATATATATATATATATGTATGTATGTATAGTACATATATATTTCTCTATTGATGTTGTGGATGATGAAGTTATGATGATACTGATGATGATAATGATAATGATGATGACCATGATGATAATGATAATGATGACATCTGGTATTTATTCCTTCAGGCAACTGTGGGTGGACACTTAAATCTGAGAACAACCAGTTGTGGCAGCGTGGTCGCAATCTGAGTGACTCCTCAGGCCTTTTGCTCATACCGGACCACACGCTGGAGACGACCCTCGGCTACTACCTCTATGTGGATGAGCGTCCCAGCGATCTCACTGGTCCTGCCATCATGATATCCGTGTCACATTACAACGCATACTTACAGTGCTCTGTGCAGTTTTGGTGAGTGTTTATCCTGTTTAGTTTTGGTATATGGTGCTGGAGAGAGATGTCTTCCTGTGCTGGCATCAGTATAACACAGACATCCCTCAGTCTGCTCCCTGTCCCCAGCCAAGAGGATGGTGAGCTGCAGTTCAGGTGGGCCTGGAGACATACCACCAACACCACCTCCAACAGCAACAACCCCATTAACTGTTCATGCTTTGTTGACAGAACAGTATTTTCTGGTGATAACCCTAATAACATTCTTGGATATACCGGCACCAGTGGGAATTACTGGTGATAGCTTTTGGAGCTTTGGACTGTTATTAATTTTCTCTTCTGAACAAAATTTTGTATTATTAATGTGAATAAAATATGCAGTGCACTGATTGCAGTAACTAAAATAATCTGGCTTTAGCTAAAATAAAATCCTAGAGGAAAAACAACCATAAGAGAGTTAACTGAAAAAATCATATATTAAAAAGACTTAATGAGGAGTAATAGATTACAAAAAGTTTGTTTTAACCTGATAAAGCTCCTTAACTCTGTTCAGCTTAGTTGAGGGCCAGGTGTAGTCAGACTGGAGGGTTGATTTGCCTAGTAACCAAGGAGACTCATTCCCACCTCATAACTGAGGCTTACTGAATTTCATGCAACAACAGTTTAGTATTCAGTTTGTGACTGTGGCCTAGGTATAGTACTTTCACCTTAACTTGGCCCAGATTTTAATTCTTTTTGTAGTTTATTTCACATAGGCCAGAGTCAGAAAAGGACAGTGCTGTGGCTGTACATGCTTTCCACAGGACTTCTTTGTGATTAGCATTATATTAACAGTGGTAATTTGTTGCTGCCACTCAGCAGTCAATAGAGAGATGAATTTTAGGCCAAGTCAAGTAAGAAAGAGTATAAAAACATCAACTTATCTATCTGAATATGCCTCAAGTCTCTAAGGGGTGGCCACACAGCACTTACCTCCATGTCACCCTGTCCTTTGCCATCTGGCTGCCCTCTCTCCAACTCACACCCTCTTCTCTCATATACCTCTCCACCCCATCCTTCCATCTCATCCTCAGTCTTCTCCTCTCACTTCCCCCTCCACCTCACTCACACACAGTCTCCTAGTCAGTCTCTCATTCTCCATCCTCTCCACATGGCCAAACCATCTCAAAAGCATCCCTGTACTTTCTAACATATCCATATTAGCACTACAACATGCCTTCATCTCGTTATTTGTTTGTTTGTCTGTCCACATAACTAAAACACACTGACTTTACTCGTGTTTTCATGGCAGGTACCGTGAATTCAGCAGCGGCTCAGGAGGGCAGAAGCACATGAGGGTGTCAGTGGGTATAGAGCAAACTGGCCACCTCCATCCACTCTTCTACCTCACTGACATAGGCAACTCCGAATGGAACCAGGCCAGCGTCAGGCTCTTGGGTATGTATCAGTTGAGGCAGTGACAGTTGGATATATTTCTTCATCTTTTTATGTGAGCCATATTACAAGTGGCATAGAAGACGAGGATAATTTTGGAGTTTTACGATTATCACTTTCCAGATTAAACAGCTGAGGATAAGCTGTTTGTGTGATAGAAATAGACGTATGAGGCTGTGTGTAGGTGTGCCTGTTAGGTGGATCCAGGACTGCAAGGGCTTGATTGGTGGGCGAATGTGTGTGTGGCTCATTTCATAAGTATGTATATAGAGTTGTGCTCCCCCTTTCCCTTGCTTTTTTGACCCAATCTCATCCCACCTTTGAGCTGGAAAAAGAGGTAGGGTGATGATGATGGTGACCAGGAAAAGATGCAGTATATATAAAACAGCAGCCCTGGATCCATTCATGCATAAGATATCCTGTAGTGCCTCATTCTTAGCTATTTATTTTGCATATTACACATTTTCTTTTCTTTTTAACCTCACCCCATCCTTAGGGGGAAAGAGAGGTCTGGATGATGATGATGATAATGGTGATGATGGTGGTGGTTATTACTATTATTGTTATTAATATGATGATGATGATGATGATGATGATGATGATTGTTATAATGATGATGATGATGATGATGACACCTTTTTATCCTGTTGTATTGTTATTATCCAAATATATAAAAATAATTGAAAATATTAAGGTCCAGTACACATAGTAAATCACTATGAGAAAGATGATGCCAAGTCTCCAGTGCCACCCATGATTCAGACGTTGTTCAATTATCAGACTTGTTTCGTGCGTCTGATTGCTTCTGCCATGGGAGGGTTAATAATGAATAGCCTTAAGTGACTGCTGTTGTTGTTGTTGTTGTGGCCTCAGACTCATCTTGACATGAACCTGGTGGACTGCAGGCTGAAGTTATCATTCCTGGACATTCCACCTTCCTCCTTTTGGGGGATAGGGAAAAAGCGGAGGTATGTTTGTGGAGGAAGTTGAGGGATATCCGTATAGCCTCGCGAAACCACATGAAGGCATTGTTTTCTAGTGCCATCTTTAAGTGAAATAGCTTTAAATGAGGCCTAACTCTAAGTTGATGTGTTTTACAGACTGGCTGGGAGAATTCAAAATACAGATCTCCGGTGACACAACGGGTTCACCATCCGATCTCACCATAGACGACATCTCCTTCTCTGGCTGTGAGATGCCTGGTGTGTCGGTGGAGTGCCCGGAGTTTTATATCAAGTGCACCCAGACTGGTGAGTTGTTGTTGTTGTGCCCCAAGCTCATCTAAATGTGAACCTGGTTTACTACAGGCTGAAGTTGCCCAACTCCTGCAGTCTGCCATCCTCCTTCTGGGGAAGAGGGAGAGAGCAGAGAGAATTTGCATAACCAGGTAACTCCATTGCCCAGCTATACTGGTACCATTGCATGAAAGTCTCTCTTCAGCACCAAACATTCCAGTGCTGAGAGAGACCTTGTGTGTTTCCCTGCTTATAGATAATTCTCTTTGATATGATGCATGAAGGAGGAGAGTGATGGACGTGCCCTAAATGTGAAGTAAACACAGTAGAGTAGTATATAAACTGTTGTCTCTAACTATACAGCTATGAGTGAATCTTTGATGATACTTCTATGTCAACTGAGGCATTGGTAGGTATTATGTGAAGTATTTTTATGTGATAGCAGTATGAAGCAGACAACAAAAGAATATGAGAAGGAAGGATACTTTGTGTGACTTGGGGTGGAATGAAAGATCTGGAAGGCAGGATACAGTGCTGGCAGAGGATTATTGGTGAAAATTTACTCATGACATTATTGTATATGTTGGAGTATTGACAATTTAATTCTTTGTACCCTCAGGTGTGTGTGTGTCTCAGGAGTTTATCTGTGACAACACCAATGACTGTGGAGATCTGAGTGATGAGGTGGGATGTGAAGCCTACCTGCCTCTGTGTACCTTTGAGGAAGATCAGCTGGTGGATTGGGTGCAGGAAGATGTACAGGATGACATAGGTACAGTAATTGTCTATTTAACTATCTATCTGTCTCGCCATCTGTCTGCATCTATCTGTCTTTCTGGCTCACTATCTGTCTATCTATTTATCTTTCTGTCTGTCCACCTGTCTGTATATCTGTCTCTCCATCTGTTTGCTACATCTCTCTTGATCTCTCAGTTTCTCTGGCTGTCTGTCTATCTATCTGTTTGTCTGTCTGTCCATCTGTATATCTGCCTCAATCTCTCAATCTGTGTGTCATTATGTCTGTTTATCTGTCTATATATCTGTCTTTGTGTATGTGTGTCTGTTTGTCATTCAGTCCTGTTATGCGTCATCAGGAGCATAGGGACCTGGAGATAGGCTACTCAGTCTCAACATTTAATGTAAGGGTGATCAGCCTTGTTCTTCCCTGAGTGGCATTATGTGAGCAGTAAACCCCAACCATCCCTCAGATGTACACTCTTATAGACCTCCTCTGGTTGGAGTACCTTGACCCACTAGGCCACCAGGCATCATTTGGTTATATGGTTTCCACTCTGTATAGTAAATGGTTTCCTGGGTTGATGTTAATTGCAATGATCACAAAGTATCAACACAGAATATAACTCACAGACAGTATGCCCTCACTGGATTATTGTTCAGTTTAATCTAATTTTATTTTGCTTTATTTTATCCATGTTTTGGTTTAGCCCTTGTTGTTTGGCAGCAGTGAACTTTAATGTTATGCTTCCAGGATCTTAGTTAATGCCCTCACTGTAATGGTCATTCCAATTTATCCATAAGTACAACTTATCCAGTGCCAACTTATGGATGAGTTATCCTGGATGGGGGGAGAGGGAGGAGAAGGCCAAGGATGAGATGGAGGGATGGAGTGAAGAGGTATATGAGAGAGGGTAGTGTGAGGTGGGAGCAGGGCAGTGAAATGGTGGGGACAGGGATACATGGAGGCGATTTGTTTGCGGCTACCCCTGACGGGATTAAGGCGTTTGGCAATAGATAGATAGATAGATAGTCTTATCAACTGATGACATATTAATGTTTTGCTGTATATGGGCTTCTTTTCCAGACTGGGTATATGGCTCTGGGCAGACTATAGCCGGTAGCACCACTTACTTGACGGGACCCCCAGCCGACCACACCACCAGACTGTCAACCGGCCACTACGTGTACATCGGAAGTCAGACAGTGGCCGCTGAAGGAGTGAAAATCTCAGAAAAAAAGTACCGTGCTTGGTTGGTCAGCCCTGTGTTCATGGCGGATGGTGATTCATATTTCCCGTGTCAGCTGCGGCTCCATTACTATATGTTTGGGAAGAATGTGGAGGAACTGAATGTCTACATAAGAACAGAAACTCATGGAGACAAAATTCTTTCTTTCACAAGGAAGGGAGAACAGGGACAGTTCTGGGATCGTTCAGTCATTACCAGCAGTGAGAAGCAACTTTTCCAGTTCATCATTGAAGGAGTCACAAACAACAAGGACTTGGCAGACATTGCCATCGATGATTTGTCGTTCACTGAATCGTGCATCCTTCTTAATACTTCCCTGCCTATTGGCCCTACCTCAACCCAGCCTCCATACAACCCCTGTGCCGATGATGAGTTTTACTGTGGTATGCTGGATGAGTGCGTTGCGGAGTCTCAGAGATGTGACTGGAAAAACGACTGTTCCAATGGTGGAGATGAGGACAACTGTGGTGCGTGCACGTTTGAATTTGGCTCGTGTGGATGGGAGGACATAAGTGAGGGAATATTCCACTGGAGGACAATCATTGCCAGCGAGTATAATGAGTATAACCATCCGGGCTCTGACCACACGAGCAATGGGACGTACGGTCATTATTTGTACGTAGAGGGTGGGGAAGGTGTAACGGGCCGAACAGCTGTTATGCAAGGCCCTGTTTCACTCCATACAACTGGCTATTACTGTGAGCTGCATATGTGGCTTTATCTTCAAAATGGTGTCAATTCCCAGCTAGGTCTATACTACTATAACACTTTCCAGCAAGAGGACATACTGTTGTTCAATATGACGTACGCAGATATAAAGGAGAAACTTTGGTATGAAGTCATCGCCTCGGCTAGACTGGTGCCATCATCCTCTGTTTTCAAATTAAAGGCAACTCCAACGTTTGACGTCATAAGCGATTGGGCGGAATCTCACTCGGTGCTTGCAGTTGATGACATTAGTTTCTTCAATTGCAATGAAAACTTGGTATCCCTGGACTGTGATTTTGATGATGAAGGAATCTGTACATGGAGACAAGATACAACTGACAATCAGCAGTGGAAGAAAGGAGGTGCAGATAACAGCACACTTGCAGATCACACCACTGGGGCTGGATACCATTTGTTTATAGATTTCCAAGACCCACAGGCCAAGAAGGGGGACAAGGCGAGGTTAATAAGTACAGTACAGTCAAAACCCAACGCACTGAAGAATGTATTCATCCTTTGGTACTACTTTTATGGTGAGAATGTGGGTACATTTAGAATCATTGAGAGGAAGCAAAAGACTTTAGAAAATGACACCTTGTTTGAAGTGAGTGTGTCAAAGAGAGATGGATGGCTTAAGTTCAATGAGGAGCTTCAAGAGGATGATGATTACACTATTATCCTTGAGGGCGAATGGGGGGAGATTGGGCCTGGGATGCTGGCAGTTGATGATGTGCAAGTTTCAGCCAGGTTAAATGAATATCTCTGTGACTTTGAGGAAGATTTTTGTCAGTGGGAACCAGGGACAAACGACTCAGCAATCTGGACAAGAGGACGTGGAGCGGACAACAACACAGATTACCCTCCGGTTGATCACACACACAACACGGCAATGGGATACTTTGCATACCTGAAGAACAACAATAATCCTGGAAGTTTGGGCCATCTGACTTCGCCGTCGTACAAATCAGCTGGTGTTCAGTGCCTCAGGTTCTGGTATCACATGCTGGGCGATGATGTTGGGAATCTGCTCGTCCAGATGGCTGACCTGACCATCTCTGAGTTATTTATCCCTCTTTGGTTTCACAGCCAGAACACATTTGAGATCTGGGCCCTTGGATTGGTAACCTTGCCTGGTGTGCAAGAGTATAAGGTGAGGTTTGAGGGCATAGCAGGGGCAATCAATGATACTGTTATAGCCCTTGACGATATTGAGTTTATTCCTGGTGTTTGTGAAAGAGCCCACGATTGTGACTTTGAGTACGACACGTGCGACTGGATTAACACAAATGAACTGGACACCTTTGACTGGGAGCTGTCATCGGGAGTTGAAGGCGGGGGCATCATCGTAGACCATACCACTGATTACGACACTGGCCACTACCTGGTTACGAGGCTTGCCGATAAGAAGAAAGGGGACTCTGCTAAGTTATACGGGGGTTCAGTTCCAGCCAGACGCAACTGTATAACCTTCTGGTACTCCATGCAAAATATTGTGAATGCCACACTGATGGTTAAGCTGATGGATGGAGAAGACATTCCTCTTACTAGTATCAAGAATTCAACCTTGGATTACCTGTGGGAGGAAGAAACACTTACTCCTGAGATAATGACTGACACCTTTGAAATTATGTTTGAGCTTCTTGTGGAGGAAGATATAACACAATCTGAGTATGATGCTGTGGGACTAGATGATATTGCATTTAGAGAATTCGGTGTCATCCCAACATTCCCACCCATAACCACACCCTCAACAACCCACCTGCCATCCATATATGACTGTGACTTTGAGCAGAACATTGATACATGTGGATGGACACAAGCAACAGATGATGATACAGACTGGATACTGTGGCAGGGAGAAACACCTTCAGCAGAAACAGGGCCTCACAATGATCACACACTACTAACAGGTGAAGGGCATTACGTATATGTTAGCAACTCCGCAGGAGGTGAAAATAAGGCTAAACTCAGGAGCCCAGCCATAGATATTGGAAGTAATGGAGTGTGTCTTTCGTTCTGGTACCATATGCAAGGTTTTGACATCGGCACCCTGGAAGTATCACTGGAAGGAGATGGCACAAATACAAGCAAGTTAATCTGGCAACGTTTGCATGATCAAGGCGATTACTGGGTGCAGAGCAAAATACAGTTACAGGATGATGGAGTCAGCTACATGGTGATACAGGCAAGACCACTGGATACAGGCCTGGGAGACATTGCATTGGACGACATATTGCTTGACTTTGGTCCCTGCCATGTTAAACAGCTGTGTAACTTTGAAGAGGGAGATATATGTGGGTTTGAACAGTCACTCGAGGATAGTACATATTGGGAATTGGCTCTGGTATCGGACAGTGAAGGAAATTATGGGAAATTCCCAAAGCAAGATCATTCATTGCAGTCATCATCTGGACACTACCTCAGACTGGCAGATGAAGGATTGGGTATCGTATTTACTAAGGAGATAGATCCAAAGTATACCTGTTTGGAGTTCTGGGTATACCTTGATGGATATACTGGTACGTCTCCTGCCACCTTGAGGGTATACACTCGCAGCAATGGCATTATTGATTCAGAGCCAAAGGTTGAGATCACAGAGTTGATAGGCAGCTCATGGAATCGATATTTGATACCAGTGACAAGTTCAACTTCATATTCTGTTGGATTTGAGGGTGAGGTGCACAGTGGAGGGTTTGTTGTTGGTCTGGATGATATACAGCCATTGTTGTCCTGTGAACCAATGGATGAGTGTAACTTTGAGAGTGACTTCTGCACCTGGAAGAATCTTGTGGATGAAGATGACTTTGACTGGTCCCTCACACAAGCTGGGTACCTGGACAGCACATACGCCCCACCTACGGATGTTACCCTGGGTTCTCCATATGGGAAGTTTGCCTTCGTGGACACGTACAGAGAGAGATCATCAGGGGAAACACCATCAGCAATATTAGAGTCAAGCGTCATGGAAGTCTCAGAACAGTGTGTCAGTTTTTGGTACCACAATCAGGGTAAAGGTCAGCAAATGCTCACTGTTCAAAGCAAGACTGTTCTAGGAGGAGATATAGCCAATGTATGGGAGACAGGAACCACCCTCTCTGTTGAATGGAAGTACGAACAGACAACAGTAAGGGAGGTCAACCACCACACAGTTCAATTTGTGGCAATGTCTGACCATGGAGAGGCTGGTATAATTGCCATTGACCAAGTGAAGGTGATGCCGGGGGTGTGTACAAACTCCACCATACCTGAATGCTCCACAAAATGTGACCTTGGGACAACTTGCATAGAGGAGAACCAAATCTGCAACTTCATCCTGGAGTGCAAGAATGGGGAAGATGAGCGTTTATGTGGCTACAACTGCACTTTTGATGAGAAGGTGATAGCTGACCAAACACACTGCCAGTGGAAGAATGTAGATGTGAGTGACAACATGGTTTCCTGGTTGAGTCTCTCTGGTGAAAGTAATAACACCTTTGGACCTCCCCTGGATCACACTTATCTGAACACTGAAGGACACTACATGGCTGTGGCCCCTGTTGAAAGTAGAGCCAACAAACAACACCCAGCAATTCAAATTAGAGCCACAAGCCAACAAACTGCTGTATTAGAGAGTCCAAAGCTTCATAACTCAGCAGCGTATTGTGTGATGACATTCTGGTACGTGATGTATGGAAAGCCAGATAATGTCTCCTCCACGGACATTGGTACTTTGGTGGCATTGTATCAGATTGATGGACTCTTGACTCCACTGCTGATAATAAGTGGTGATCAGGGAGATGAGTGGAGGCATGGAGTGATTTATGTAGGCAGGATATCCCCAGAGTTCTCTATCAGATTTGAAGGTAACAGAAACCTAGACTTGAGTGGGTATATGGCTGTGGATGACATTATGTTTGAGAACTGCTTCCTCCCCACACCATTAGAGGATCCCAATGATTGCCGGGACTTTGTGTGCCAGAACAATGCCTGTGTGTCATCGTTTGATCGCTGTGACTTTGTGGATGACTGCGGAGATTATTCGGATGAAATCGAGGCCTTGGCTGGTTGTGATAAGTTCGTTGGCCGTTGTTCATTCGAAGATGGCTCTCTCTGTGACTGGACCCAGGAAGGTCCAGACCAGTGGCAGCTTGGGTCGCCAGGCTCTGAAGACATCATTCCCAACCGTGACCACACAGTCAATGCAGCAAGTGGTTCATTTATCCACATTGATAGTTCTGAGGCATCCAAAAATTCTGTTGAAGCCACAATAGCCAGTCCCATTTTATACTGGAATGATGACCTTATATCGCCATGCAATATCAGATTCTTCTTCTATGTTGATGGACCAGCAGTGGGTAGTTTAGTGGTTTCAACAAGAGATACCATAGATGGACCCTTGATTGACCACTGGACCATTTCTGAGGCAGTTGGTCCATACTGGGAGCGAGCAGAAGTGTATGTTGAGGCCCACTTGATACAGAACAAACCCTTCCAGATGGTTGTGACAGGAAGAACCTTGAATTTCACAGGTGGAGATACAACTGTTATTGCAATTGATGACATATCCTTTACTGAAGCCTGTGGTCTCTCTAGCGATACCTTACCTACACTGTCACCAAATGCAACCATAACCACCACATCATCATCCCCATGTGATAATATGTACATGTGTGGAAATGGAATTTGCATACCTTGGGATTATATCTGCAATTTTGAAGACAATTGTTTAGATGGAACAGATGAGACAATGTGCGCTGACTGTACCTTCGAAGATAATACCTGTGGATGGACAGATGTGAGTTACGGCCAGTATTTCTGGATCCGAGAAGAGCCAAGTCCTTCAGGAAGAGGCGGACAAGTTATGGAAGTGGAGGAGAGGTTTGGAGGATCTTCAAAGACTGCACGTATGGTTAGTGTCCCTCTAGGTGCTACATCTGTCACCTGTGTCATGAGTTTTGCATACTATAAACACAAGGGGGAGCTAGGGACAACGAGCCTGGAGATTAAGGTACAGTCTAGCAATGGTCATGATTACTCTGTGTGGTATGCAATAGAGGATAAGAATGATACGTGGCACGAAGAAACGGTGGGCATTGGGGAGCTTAGTAGTGGATGGAATATGCTGATAGAAGCCACACACTTTGACACTGAGGGAATAATGATGATTGATGACATCCACTTTGAAAACTGCTCAGTCCCAGAAGCAATTCTTTGCAAACCAGAGCAGTATCAGTGTCTCACCGGAGTTTGTGTGGAAATGGAACAGCTCTGTGACTTCAGTGACGATTGTGGCGATCGTACAGATGAACAGCCAACACTGTGTTCTGAGTACCCAGAGAGATGTGATTTTGAGCAGGATTTCTGTAGGTGGACGGCTGATAATTCCACCTTTGGATGGATAAGAAAGACCGGAGAGATGTTATCCGAAGATGTTGGCCCGGATTACGATCACACATATTACAATGAAACTGGTTACTATATATATCTGCAGAGTGGACAAGGGGACACTGGGAAAACAGGCAGGATATATAGCACTGGTTTCAACCCTTCATCTACCAAATGCCACTTTAGATTCTGGTACATGATGAGGGCGAACCAGAATGCTTTATTAACAGTTTATGCCGTGGAGACGAGCAAGGATTCCCAACGAGCCCCACCAAGGAAATTGTACCAGACAGGAGGTTCAGAGGAGTATTTGTGGGTGAAGGTGGATGTGCCGGTAATGCATGCAAGGTATTACAAAATCATGCTAGAGGGAAAGGTTGGGTATGAGTTGTTAGGGGACATAGCAGTTGATGACATTTCATTCACCAGTGACTGCACACCCATTGTAACTGTAACAACACCACCCCCTGATACGTGTCCCAACGACCAATTCTTGTGTTCGGATGGCACGTGTATTCCAAACGAGAATGTCTGCAATTTCAAATATGACTGTGATGATGATGAACTGGTGTGTCCATCTTTCTGCAACTTTGAGGTGGATTCGTGTGGTTGGAAGGAGGCGGTCGAGGATGGTCTAAACTGGGTTGTGGCAAAGGCAAATGACAGTTCTTTCGGGACAGATGATGGCGGTCCATTCGTTGACAAGGAAGGAAGGGAAGATGGTCATTTCCTGCTGCTTCACAAGACCAAGGAAGACCTGTCAAATGAGGAAGGTTTAGCTTTCACTCACTGGTATCAGAACTCTGCACCGTATTGTCATTATACGTATTGGTATTACATGAGCGGGGTACTTTGGTCTAACGTCATCCTCAGACTCAACAACACACCGTCAGATTTCACAAACTTGACATTCTTCACGGGAGACATGGCAGATGAGGAGGGTCAGTGGCACAGTGGGGCGGTGGGCATCGGTCGCCAGGAGTCACCATTCCAGCTGTCCCTCTACAAAGAACCGTATTACGATTATGCCGGGAAGTTTGCCATTGATGAGACTTTCTTTGACGAGGAATGCCACTACCCAGATCCTTCGGAGGACGATTGCACCATTCAAGAATTCCACTGCCCAAAAACACTGGTAAGCAACATTTTTTTTTTTTTTTTTTTGACAGTGTAATTTGTATAGTCATTTTGTTGGGGTAGACTTAAACAATCCACTCACTGCTAAAGCCACAGAAGTTTAACAGAACCCTTGAGTTTTGTAATCTAGTTGTAGTCTGGATAAAGCAAATAAGTCATCATCATCTGCAAAGGTTAAAGAGTTTTGTATGATGGTTAAAAAGCATTTTAGTTTCTTGTAGATTTTTTTTCTCCCTGGACTACTTTATCCCAATCAAAACAGATATTGATGATGATGATGATGATGACAACAACGATGACAGTGGAGGTGATGAACATGATGGTGATAATAATGATGATGATGATGAGGAGGAGGATAACAATTTCATCCTACAAACAAATTTCCACACAAATTGTTTGGCAGGTGTGTATCCTTAGTGAGAGAGTATGTGACATGAGTGATGACTGTGGTGAAGGAGAAGACGAAGGGTTTGCATCATGTCTTGGGTACCATCGTCTAGCTCTCGAAGATCAGACTTGGCTGGATTGGTTCTCTCAGGGTGAGGATGGAGTTGAGGACGACTTTGACTGGACCTTGTGGAGCGGCTCAACGGAAACACTGGGTAGGTGGGGGAGGTGGTGGCCAAGTGGTTAGAGAGATTGTGTGTGGTCTGAAAATAAGTGAGGTTGATCCCAGGTTTGAAAAATACCAGTAGACGTAATTGATCTTCCACAAGACCCAATGACTTTCCATAAAAACACCTTCACTAATACCAGTGCACCAGTCCTGAAGGTGACAGCACCAGCTTGTATTCATGGTGGGTATTAACACTGTGGTGGTGGCAAGTGAAGGTGTGTGGCACGTAATAGGACTGCTGGGCCTCAGGAAATAGGCTGAAGCATATACAGTTCATCTATACTAGTCATTTTGCTGTTACCTGATGGAACTGGGCCATTCCTGCAGCTCCAATACTGTACTAATTTGTGCTTGCATGAAATTTGATCAACCTTAGTTGTGAGGTAGGGATGAGTCTCCTTGGTTACTGTAATTCATATCAACCCTGCAATCTGACTACACCTGACCATGAACTAAGCTGAGAGGAGTTAGGAATCTCTGTCAGCATAGAGTAGTCATAGTAGTAGCAGTTGTAGTAGAAAGAGTAGTAGTAAAGATAGTAGTACTAGTGGTAGCTGTTGCAACCTCAGGCTCATCTGGACGTGAACCCAGTGGACTGCAGGATTAAGTTTGCGTTCTCCTGCAATCCACCATCCTTTTTTTGGGGAGTAGGAAGGAGTTGATGGACATTTGTATAACCAGGCAGGGGAGTTTCCTGACTGTATTAGTGCCACTGCTTGAAGGCATCCCTCACCAGCACCAGGTCAGAGTAAATACACTACAGTACACTGCCACTTATTTTTCTTGACAGGTACTGGCCCCAACTTTGTCAGGTTAGAGTAAATGCGCTATAGTTACCAGTATTTTTCTTGATGGGTACTAACTCCAATTTTGCTAGGTTAGAGGAAATGGACTTTCTTAGCTGTCAGGCTTGAGGAAAACACGCTACAGACAATCCTTCTTGACAGGTACGGGTCCCAACTTTGACCACACCACATCAAGTCACCATGGGCACTATCTGTACATGGAGGCATCCAACCCTCACCGACAAGACCAGTATACATGGCTGATGACATACCCAATGGTGGCTGGCCCAGACTGCAAACTTGTTTTCTACACGCACATGTTTGGCAGGGACACTGGCACACTCACGGTGATGTGGCGGTAAGTGAAACACAGACCCCAGTACTCTATTATTACAACCTTTTTCAGTCCTGATGAACTGATAGTTTGAGGTTGGGATAAGTAAGATTCAAGCTACAGGGTGGCCAGTATATTGTGCCCTTCTGTCTTGAGTGATGGGATGGCCCAGCTGGGTGATATTTGGAGCACAGAATTTGTGTGAAATTACTGATTAGCCAGGCACTGATGAGGAGCCTACATCTGGTGGCACTGTGCACCCTGGGTGGGGCATGGCAGCTGCAGCAGCCACCCAGGAGCCAAATCTCCTCATATTTCTCTGTGTTTTGAAATTAGGAAGGACCCTGGGTCAACCCTAGCGAGGGGCTATCTACCACAAGGGGACACTGAATCCCTGCATGGTGTGTGTACTGTACTGTGCCTGTATAAGATGGCCCCACAGAACCAGTTGCTTACCTGTAGTTGACAGGTCTACATTGCCAGACAGACCAAGGTTAAGCAACAACAGCAGCTACAACAGACCAACTACGCAATATGGGAGTATGGAAAGGGCTTTGGAAAAGTGGAAAATTATGCAAGGCAGAAACTGATAATACTGTACTCACTGAACTGTTCCAGCAGCACACGAGAATTGCAATGCGTATTACATGGATCACCCTGCATAGCAGGGCTGATTTATAAAGAATTTGTCATTTAGTCTTACTCCATCCTTGAGTGGGAAAACAAGTCAGGATGTTGATGATGACGGTGGTGGTGATGAGGAGGAGGAGGAGAAAGAGGAGGAGGGGGATAATGATGATGATGAAGTACTTTTTAAGACTTGCTTTTCATGAAGGTACAGCACCCCTAACCATGTGTATTATTTCTTTATGCACCACAGTAACCTGACAGACTTCAACACCACCGAGATCTGGCACATCAGTGGGGAGTTTGGCAATTTTTGGGTGAGGCAGACAGTGTTGCCAGAGTACCTGCCACAAGAGGAGCCCTTCCAGCTTATCATCGAGGGCAGGGTGTTTGAGGATGAGCTGGGAGACATTGCATTAGATGACTTTGTGTTTTCTCCAGATTGCAGGTATGCCAGGCTGTTTGTTTTTGTGTGTGTTTGATTAGACATAGATTTGATGTGTTTTCTCTAGACTTTAGGTACTGTACAGTAAAAAGTAAGGAATTTGTCTTGACAGAGCTGTGTGAGTGCAATATCTGTGTAATCAATGTTGTTGATGTTGCTTAACCCCATCTGTCTGGCCAAACAAACCTGTTTGACCACAAGTAAACAGTTGCTTCTGTAGTGCCATCCTATAGGTACCCTCGATAAAAAAACGTATCGGCACCCTGGGGTCGGATAAGGTGTGAAATGCTTCGTCTCTGGTTCAATCGGTAGTGTTGGGATGCCTGTTTATTCCACAGAAATGGTTGAGTTGCCATGAAGTACAATGTTACTATGACGAATCCAGCTATATCTGTAAAATATAAGATAACAACACAAGTGGAGCAACATAACTGTGTCATTTCCCATAAATCATAGTCCGTGTATCATAATGTCTCACACTGAAAGGGTGCCAGTACTTTTGTTTATCAAGGGTACAGTATAATACATACACTATGTATCCGGTGCCCACTTTTGGCAAACAGCACCTCACCAGGGTCAGACCAGGGTGCTTCCCATAGCAAGGTTGCAGGGTAATACAGTATGAGGAGGTTTGGCTCTTAGGTGGATGCTGCAGCTGCTCCACACGAGGTCTGGACCACCTTTTATAGACCCCTTATCAGTGCCTGAGCATGTGTGTAATCATTTCAACGTATATCAACAGACTCACTGCGCAGCCGCCCAGAAACTGCACCTCCTCTGAACATGAGTGTCTGGATGGCACCTGCCTGACACTCTTCAGCCGCTGCAATTTTGTGGCAGAGTGTCCCAATGGAGATACATCTGATGAAGCTGGATGTGGTGAGTTGCAACATCATCACTGCTGTTATGTTATTCAGTTTGTTGATGTAGTGTCTTTGGGGGTATGAATGATGTGTGAATGAGTTTATTGCTCTCTGGATTATATCTTATCCCTTCCATAGGTGAGAAAAGGTTAGAATGATGATGATGATGACAATTATGATGACCCACCTTGTATAATTCAGCATCCAAGCATTCAGTATAGCATGAGACAGAAGAGTGTTTTATCTCATGTTATTTAATGGCAGAATAGGATAATACTACATCCATACATCATTTCCTTATCATTTCTTATATCCAGCAGCATATATTATTATCCATCTCCTATAACAGATCAGCATTCAGTATACAGTAAAGAATTTATGTCATGTGAGAGTGAATGAGAGAGGGGGGTGTGACCTGGGGGCAGGGCAGCAAAATTGCAATAGACAGGGTGACATGGAGGCGATTTGTCTGTGACCACCCCTTGCAGGTTTGAGGCATCTGGCTATAGATAGATAAATAGATAGATAGTGAATCAGCTATAGTTTATTATACAGTACGTTTTCTTTCCACAGTTGCCGAGAAGTGTACATTTGAAGGACAAGACCTCTGCAACTGGGAGATTAAAGCCAATGAACATGAAATGCAAGAGAGAGCCGTTATGTTCACGTACGTATCACACAGAGATACTTCAAGTTCTAGTTCTTTTAAATCTGTGTTCCTGTATACTATTCATGTTTTATTTTTAAGGAAGGAGTCTTGTATTTTGTTTTGAAATTTTGTAGTATCACCTTAAACTGTACCCTCTTGTTATCATGACCTCCTGAAGACTGGTTTTCTGCCCTGTTATAATTTTCTACATTCAGTTTGATTTGTCTAGCCTCATAGTTTCTCTGTCATTTTTTCAGGACCATACTTCACCCATTGTTAGATGGAAAATGGCCAGAGTGATGTTGATAATGGTGATGATAATGGTGATGATGATGATGATAATGGTGATGATGATGACTCTACTGTACTCTTCTGTGCCGTATTTTTTTTTCTATCATTATAGTATTATGCACTTGATTTTGTTAGGTGGCAGCTGATTCGTGGGCAGGACTCCATCGACAATGACGAACAACAGCCATACAAACCCGACACTGACCACACTGTTGCCGATGACTCCGGATTCTTTGCTTTCACTTCTGCCTCTAGGGGAGCGTACGACGATGCCACCGACCTTGTCACTGCTGTTGCTATTGGTGAGTATTGTTGGTGGTGAGATGGAGGATGAGGTAGAGAGGCATGTGAGTAGGGATGGAGTAAGTTGGAGAGAAGGCAGTCTGATTGCAAAGGACAGGGTAACATGGAGGTGGTTTGTTTGTGGCTGCCCTCACCAGGATTAAGGTGTTTGGTTATATGAGTAGATAGATAGAAAGACAGATACAGACAGTACTTATCATGAGAAATGTTTTTCAGCCTTCTATATTGTCATAAAGTCCACAGGTATTAAAGAAAAATTCCCTATAATGGCACCACCTACTTTGGTACTCTTGCATTATTGGTGAGTAAAGTAATATGGCTGTCACCCTTCCCTGCCTCATTGCCAATATAGCACACACATCAAAAGAAATCCACCATGTCCTCACTGTTGTGCAGCCCCTCACATCACAAAACGTTCATTCGCCTAATGCATCTCACTACTACAGCATGACTCACAAACATTCCACCCTTACTTTGACATAGCCCTCTCACCACAGCACACCTACTTACCTCACATACCTCACTCCCAACACAAAATGCAGCTCATAGACAGTTCACTATGCCTTCACTACACTGCAGCCCTCACACCACAACATACACACACCATGCACTTCACTAACACAACATACACTGCCCTGACTGTTATGCAGCTCGACACAAAACATCACATTTACTCTCTTCAATGTTCTCGCTCATTTACTCTCTTCGTGTTCTCGCTTTCACAACACAAACAATATTTCAACATGTTTTTTGGGTCCTAAAGTGTCTTGTTCCATGTGGCTGAGAAACACAACATTTTATTGAGAAGTTTGGGCATGTGGAGAGGATGGATGATGACTACCGAATGTGGAAGGTGAAAAATATGATCGCTGAGGGCAGAGTTAGAAGACAGACCAAAAAAGACCTGGAATGATGTCATTGAGTGTGACCTTAAGAAGAAGGAAATAGAGAGGCTGCTGGAGACTGGGCAGTGTGGAGAACTGCCATTTGGTGACCCAGGCCAACACATGCAGTCATGATGGAACTGTTTTAAACAAATGAAATTGAACAAACAAGAAGCCTTGCCCTCGCCCACTGTCTTTCACATGAGAACTGTATAGGTGTGGCCAGGAAAAGTGCAATCAACTTATGGCTGAAAGAACAATTTTCTGTTTTCGGAAAAGGCAGTAATGTCAGCACTTATGCTCTTCGTAGATCAGAATTTTTATGGGTTGACGGTGGTATTCTCCATACCTTTACAGAAGATGTAGAACAGCATGAGCTTTGTATGTCGCAATCAGTTGTTTTTTTTTTAAATATAAAACATCATCACTCTTAGGCAGGAAACTCAGCCACAGGTGAATAGAATCACGGTACAACCTGAAGCTCCACACATCAGAGATTTTTTTTCTCCCAACAATTTATGGGGGCTGTTGGGAAGCAATTAGCTGGTTTTGGTATTTGGTTTGGCTTCCAGTTCATGGCAAATATGAGTTGTATTATGGCTGTCCCCAGTACGGAGATTCCTAATGATGAAGCATGGCAGCATTTGTTTATTTACTTATTTATTTTTTTCTGCATAGTTTTAGTGAGTGAAAATAACCTAGAAATTTTTTACATACAGGTGAATCCAGCACAATCTGCCGTCTACGAATGTGGTATTGGCTGGCCGGGGCTGAGCCAGGGTCACTACATGTACAGCTGATTTCCGGGTCAGATGAGGTGCTGGAAGTGTGGATGGCGGACGGCAATCATGAGGAGCAGTGGCACTTGGTAGGTCATAATAATTAAATGATTGTGTCAACCATTGTACTGAGTGTGCTGTTCATGGTTCTCACCCAATTATACTCTTTCTGATTTAATTGGCCATACAGTTCATAGTTCTTCCTCTGTTGTCTGTTTCCTTGTTTTCTGGACCTTACCTTACCCCATTCTTGTGTGAAAAAAAAAAAAAAGTGGATGATGATGATATGATGATAATGATGATGATGAGGAGGAGGAGGAGGAGGATAGTGATACATAGTCATCATAATAAACTGGAGATGTATTCCAAAGCACCACCACACATCCAGCTCATATCAGGGTCAGATGAAGTGGTGGAAGTGTTGATATTGAAGAGCTGTGACCCTTGGTATGTTAGAGGACTGTGTGTAAAATTAAGAGCAAATAAAATAGATATTAGATTATTTGTTACCTGTAAAATACCTGATGTATGCCACAGTTTGTTCTGGTTGCATAATCCCTTTTTGGTGGTAGAGAGGGATGCCTTCATGTGGTGGCACTGATATACGTGGGTGGTTGTGCTGCCCAGTTATACAAACATCTCTCAGCTAACTCCCTATACACCAGAATGAAGAAAAAGGATAGATTCAGCCTGCAGTCCACCGGGTTCACATCTAGATTAGACCGGGACTCGAATAACAACAATGCATCTTTTTCATCTGTACAGGTTGAGGTACCATTGACACACTTGCGGAACCAGCAAGTCTCCATCCAGGCCCAGAGGGGACAAGTGTACATGGGGGCAGCGTCAGTGGATGATGTGGAGTTTGTGGAATGTGCCCCGCCTACTTTACCACCTGAAGGTAATTGTACTAAGTTATGTAGTTTTTCATTTAAGGAGGCTTCCCAACACCTCTTCATTAATTTAGTTGGATTATTTTTATCTGATAGAACTGGGAATGCTCCCACCTTCTAAATACTGTACGTACTTAGTTGTGGTTCCGAGAAATTCATTGACCTTAGTTTTACGGTAGGAATGAATCTCTTCGGTTACTGGTCAAATCAATCTTCAAGTCAAACTTCACCTGGTCATCAGCTGAGCTGAAAGCTTTTACTGTATTTGTTTTTTTATTTTATATAATTTTTTTTTTTTTAATGCATGGAAGAAGGAACCAAAGGCTGGAAGCCTGCAAAGGTTGCTCCCTCCAAGAAAATATGAAAACAAGATAATAGAGAGCCAAATTCAAGATCCATTCATTTCAAGATGCCTGGACAAGCTGCATTTAAAAGACTGGAGGTCATAGGTAGCAGAAAATACAGATGGAGGAAGACAGTTCCTGAGTTGACCTGCTGTATCCATGAAGGACTGGGAGTAACCGTTAACTCTTACATTGGAGAGTTGGACAGAAAAGGGGTGAGAGCTTGCTCCTAGACCGGTGCTACACACTTGCTGTAGTGGTGTATTAATGGTGACTGCCTCTGTGACTACACCAGCAACTGCCTAGACACAGCCAACGTGGCCACTTCCAGGTGTTCCATGTACCAGTGTAGCTTTGACACTCACAGTCACTTCCATCTTGTAATCCAGATTATTTTATTTTTAAAGGAAGAGAAGACAGGGGAATATGCTTTTCTTATTTTTCTTGTCCATCCTCCCAAAGCATAATAGTTTGTGAGTTTTCCCATGGTAATACTGTATCATTTAATAATTTCAGGCATGACATGTGAAGAACTGAACAAGGAAGAATGCTCCTCTGGTACCTGTATTGATGACGACCGCCTCTGTGACTACTCCAATGACTGCCTAGACTCTTCCGATGAGGCCGCCTCCCTGTGTTCCATGTACCAGTGTAGGTGTGACTTTGAGGATGGCCTGTGTGCGGACTGGACACAGGATATTGATGATACTGCTAACTGGGTGGTGATGCAGGTGACATCAGATGTGGCTGGAGATTTGCCTTCATATGACCACACCACAATGATAGATGGTGGTAAGTATCTATTATATTGTTTCATTCATTTCTTTTATTTGTTGGCGTTGGTCACTTAACGGCAGCCCTCCACACTGCTTGATCTCTAGCAGCTTCTCTGTTCATTCTCCTATCCCTGAAATCACTCACTATGACCTTAAGTGGTGGTCCTCCACACTGCTTGATCCTCCTTTGCTGAACTTTTTCAGTGCCTCAGTTACACAGAGAGTAGACCAGCATGCTCTCCTATACAAGTTTCTCTAACTGTCAACACCAAACTACATACACCTACACACTACACTTCTTTTTCAAAATTTTCAAAATGGCGCATAAAAATCATGCCTCGGAGTCCCCAGGGGGGGGGACCATAAATGCCCCCACCATCCGCCCCTCTCCCGGTGACGACTCAAAGAGCTGCCTGGAACCACTGTCCGACTCACTCCTTCTTCATTTCTGTAACATTCGCGGCCTTTCCTCTAACTTTCACACTGTCGAACACCACCTCTTCTCCTCTAAACCTCACCTTCTCTTCCTCACTGAGACTCAGCTGTCTGAGGCAACTGACAGCAAACCCTTTTCTGTATCCTCCTACTTTCTCTATTCTCGTTTCAAAGCCAAAGGTGGCTGTTGCGTATACGTACGCAACGATCTATCTTGCTCTCGTGTTCCTGAACTTGATTCTTCTGAATTCTCTGCTCTCTGGCTTCGGCTTTCCTGTCATTCTCTGACTAAATATATCTGTGCTGTTTACTTATCTCCCAATTCTACTGACTATCAAAAATTCTTTGACTATCTTACTTCTACGATGGAACACATTCTATCCATTTCTCCTTTCTCTGAAATCTCCATTCTAGGAGATTTCAATGTTCACCACCACCTTTGGCTCTCCTCTCCTTTAACTGATTCACCTGGTGAACAAGCCTACATTTTTTCTATCCTTAATGACCTAGAGCAGCTTGTACAGCACCCTACCCGTATCCCTGACCGCCTTGGAGAGAGTTCCAACATACTTGACCTTTTCCTAACAACTAATCCTTCTGCTTACACTGTTCATCTTTTCTCTCCGTTGGGCTCCTCCGATCACAATCTTAT
>JAGKTI010002405.1:0-18638 GCA_018397915.1 Birgus latro
TTATTAGAGAACTGTCAGAGAACAGAGCAAGGTGGAGTGCTATCAGGTGAATCTATTTAGACCCACGCTACAAGGAAATGGAAATCCGAAAATGACGATGATAACTGTTATTCCTAGTGCCATTGCTTGCCTTATTAGGTGAACAAACAGGATGTTCAGTTACCTAGTTTATTGAAAGGCATCCAAGCACCATGGTACAACCTCTAGGAGATAGTATATATCCGCTACAAGACAATAATATACCTTTTTGTATATAAAGGTGTGCACGGTAGAGAAATCCTTAAATATAGGAAGAGGAGTTTGATTCAAGCACTCAGAAATAAAATGCAGAAAAAAAAAAACACCTCCTGCCCTGCTGGATATCTTATGTTTTTATCCTACTGAACCCGGGGAAGTAGCGTCCTTATTATGTGACGACAAATGGTTTGAATGACGCTGGGACAGTAAAATGACTCACACTGGGCAAAGGATCAAGTGTCTGTTACAAATGACTTTGACTGAAATTATAGTGGTTTTGATATACAGTAATTAAATGAATTTGTCTGAAATTATAGATGGTTTCGATATACAGTAATTAAACTCACCAAAACAGTACTGAACAGCCAAAGTAAACCCACCACAACTGTGAAAAATGGCCACCTTACACATATTATCACAAAAGGATAAGTGGCTATACATAGATAACCAATTTCATACTGTATAAGTTCACATACGCTCCAATATAGCCCGCCCCTGTGAGGTATGGCAGTCAGATGCAAAGTTACTGCTGCCCACAACTTAATGCCATTCAGTTTGATGATGTATTTTTCCATTTTCGTCTTGTTATTTCCAGATTCAATTGGGACAGCTTTCAGAATGGGAAAAGACATAAAGACTGTACTAACATCTTCATAAAAAGACATCTAGCCTGAGCTGAATATAATAGTCTATAAGTAGAAAAATATGTCACTGTATTTAAGGGGTCAAAGTGTAGGTGACCACTGGCAGACTGTGCTCCTTGTGGCATGGTATTAAAACGGAAGTTCATCTGCCTTTTGGGACTGGGCAAACTGTCCTTCACAACCCATCATCTCTCATATGCTCAAAAAAATTATCTGGTTACGGCAAATACAGAAATGTCGCCGTTGCACCAACGGGGTCAAGAATGAAATGAAAGTAACCATCATCAGCATTGTTATCATCATCCAGTTCCCTCATACTAAACCTCCCCCCCGAAGGGATGGCCAAGACAGAAATACTTCCAGGCTACTCTGTCCTCACATACTTCCATCACTCTCCCAAACACTCCTCCTCCTCCTCTCTCATCAAAGTTGTTCAACATATTTTCTGGTGGAGAGGTATATGAATGAGGGTGGTGTGAGTTGGAGGAAGGGCAGTCTGATGGTAGAGGACAAGGTAACAAAGAAGCAATTTGTTAGTGGCCACCCTATATGGATTTTCTGGGTTACATGTCAGATTATCAGAGACACTTTACTGTACCAGGACAGAACACTGCTGGATGCCTATTACCAAAACTGAGTGCACAAGGGTGTAAATAAGGATCTACTTTATGATGGTCATTTATGTCTGGTCATGTGGAGAGTATGGAGAATGAAAGACTGACTAGTTGAGCGTATGTGAGAGAGGTGGAGTGGACAGGGGGAGGCGGAGATTGAGGATGAGATGGAGAGGAGTGGAGAGATCTATGAGGGAGGGCAGTCAAATGGCAGAGGAGAGGGCAATGTAAAAGTGATTAATGTGTGGCCACCTCTTACGGGACTAAGGCATCTGGTTATAGATGGGAACGAAGATTAACACCAGCAACTGTTAGATGTAATCAGCTTGCATCTTTCATTACAGAGAGCAATCAGCAACAATATATAAAGGTCAGACATATCCTATCACCATCACATGGTTTAGAAATAACTGTGAAACTTGACAGCTTGTTCACACCCTAGTGCACTTAGTTTTAACATCATGACTCTAAGAGTGCAGAGGCAAGCATATAAAAAACAAAGTGCTAGTTGTGAGAATATTGTTTGGAAGGCACACGACAACTATGGTCTGTTCACCTTAACTAGACGTAAAATTGTCATCCCTCCATTGTGGATGCTGAGTTGTTCCAAGAGATTAATACTGGAATATGACACTAGTTATGAAGCAGTGCTAGGGCACTAAAAAAGCACAAAAATCTCTGTCTAGTTAATGTGAATGAATTGTACATCAAGCACAAACAAATACCCAAAAGCTCTGATTTTTACCTTAAGTAGTTTCAATAGTTCCAATCCAATTTCCAGGAATGGGTTACAAATCCAACCACATTCTACCTTCAACACAACTTTTGGTACAAATAATCAGCAACAAACATGTTAATCTTGACACATTAATTCAGTGTAATGTCTTTTTAAATTATAACTTGCTTACCACTAGGTTTTTCAATCGGCTTAGCAAAGTCCCTTCATATTGAAGCTTAGAAACTCTACTAATGATGACAGTAAAAGCAATATAATGAGTTATCTTTTTCATTGTTTATTCTTGTTACCTCCAGGCAATTTTACCCTATATGACAACACCATTTTTCAGTTACTGAAGTCAGGTTTTGCTTAATTCATGAAGGACTTTACTTGATGAAGTGTCACTCTGGGCCATATTTAATTCCTCCATGTTGGAAAGTGTCTCCGAGTGGAATACAGTATACTATAGTCCATCTTTAATGTCCGGATCGTTGTGGCATTGCCCCTCATGGGAATTACCCCTCCAGTGGCGTTGCCAATTTTTGTACTGAGCAAATTATCGGATCAGCACTTTATCTCTAATCCGACAATTTGCCCCGTACAAAAATTGGCAACGCCGCAGGAGGGGTAATACTCATGAGGGGCAATGCCACAACGATCCGGACTTTTTAGATGGACTACAGGTTGAAGATAGCAGAAACAGTACTAGTAGTTGTAACCCCAGGCTTGTCTGGAGGCGAACCTGGTGGACTGCAGGTTGAAACTGCTCTTTGCCCGTAGTTCACCACCTCCTTTAGGGGAACAGGGAGTGGACAGAGAGACCCTGCATAAATATGCAGCTCCACCACCCGGTCATACTGATGCCACGAGAAGGTGTCTCTCTCCAGTGCCAAGTGAAGGGTTTAATGAAGTTTACAAGAGCCCTCATACTGAAGGGGTTGATTCAGTATGGATTAAGTGTAGCTGTGTTGTACAAAATTCTCTACATCAGTATATAGGGTGTAATATAAAAGTTTGTAGGAACCTTAGGATGTAATTTTAAGGCTAATTTTGAACATAAAAATTCTGTATCAACATGGATTCAATTCTCAACTAGAAAAGCCCCGTAAAGTACTAAAAAAATAAATAAATATAAAATATTAAAAAAAAAAAATCTTCTGGGACACCTTGTACAATGGCATATCAATTGGCTTATGAAAAGAGAAATTACCAGCACAAGAACCCTATCATTAAACAACTAAAGTTACCAATGCCTCAAAACATTCTAGAGCGAGTTGTATTCCAGGCAACACAAAAGGGTTCATGGCATATATTCCTTAGTGATTTATTCTGTATATTAACACCTCAATAACCTCATTTATGTCACTGATACAAATAAGTCATTATTCGGGCAATAATAAATAACATAAGAATCAGTACAGTACAATACTTAATTGTATTCTAGGTATTAAAGGAGGATTTGTCGCACCTCTTCATCATAATAATAATAATAATGAACTGAATACTATCTGAAACACATTTGAACTTTTGATAACATAAAATGGCAGAAATAAACGCCACTGTTGTGATAAAAGTTGCATGTCCCTGGTACCATTAAAGGCAATCCTAAGTTGAGGAATTTCTGAAATATCATGATTTTTAAACATAACTACATCTGTAGATTGGGGGGAAATGGCAAATTGAATTCATAGGAAGCAATGGCAATATTATGCAATTTTTCTTTAATTTAAAGAGTACTCAAAAACAAAAAAGGATATAAAAAAAAGCTACTTAGCCACTTACAAAATGGACATTCACATTTTACCCCCTCTGAGGTACAGGAGCCCAAAGACATAATACTGTAGCCTTGAAAATTTAAGGGTATATGATCAACCTACTTCCCTTTGTGGCATTACATGATCAAAAAGCCTCCAGCCACCTTTTGTAGATGGCATCCATTTAAGGCTATCACTCCAAATGGGGCATTCTATCCACTAGATCATCAGGTGCAGAGAGGAAGAGATCATAAGCACATTCTGAACTTCAAAGTACTATTTCTCCCATTTGAACAGCTGACAACACTGTGAACTCAAGACCCCTTCCCAGAAAGTTACTACAATTTCACATACAAAGTGGAATATCTACCTATCAACCAATACTCTATTACTCCATAAGGAACACTAGGGCTCAGGCCTAGGCTACTCGGTCCCAACATTTAACCCATGGATTGTGCAATTAACCTATTTTATCCCACCCCATGGTGTGCAAAAAATGAAGAAAAAAAAACTTTTTTAGTTTTTGTTTATTATAAACTTGAAGATAAACATCCAGGGTATCATCTGGTAAAAAAAAAAAAAAACTCTCTCTCTCCATCTTTGCGTAGGGCCATGCATAAGTTTACATAGGGTATATAAAAAAAATAAAAAGAAGAAGAAGAAGAAGAAGAAGCAGAAGCAGTTTTGTTTATTATAAACATCCAGGGGCACCATCTGGTGAAAAGAAAAATATCTCTCCATCTTTGCGAAGCGCCACGCGTCAGTTTGCATAGGGGTTGAGTAGTTAACAGTGATATATGGCCAGCACAGCCTGAGCTGTGGCTCACAATCCATGGGTTAAGGCAAGAGCGAAAAGTTGCTCTCCTGAGTAGCATCATGGCTTAATAATAATACTAGATGGTCTTAAATGTACAAACACGTAATATGCTAACTCCCATGATCATCATGTCATCATAGTGGTCTTTTTTCCTAATTAAGGATGGGGTGAAGTAGCACTCAGAAACAAGGATACAGAAGTATGAAAGTGAGAGAACTATGATTGTCTTCCTGACTGTATTTCTCACCTAGGGATGGGGTGAAGTAGGATCTAAAACAAGGAAAGTCATTGTCTAATATGTGTTCCAATACATTAGAACTCTTCTCTTACAAATGGTACTTTAAATATTAGGAGAAATATTGAGATGGTTTGGCCACATGGAGAGGATGGAGAATGAGAGAATGACTGGAAGTGTGTATGTGAGAGAAGTGGACAGGGAGCCCATGGATGAAATGGAGAGATGGCGTGGAGATGCATACGAAAACGAGAAGGGTGTTAGTTGAAGAAACAACAGTCTGGTGGCAGAAGACAAGGTAACATGGAAGCAATTTGTTTGTGCCCACCCCTTATGTGATTAAGGCAGCTGATGACAGCTTGATAGACAAACAGATAAACAGACAGATACTGTAGACAAATAGACTTTAAACTGAAAGAAATAGGTAAATCAGCTTTATAGGTCTCAATGAAACTGTAAGTGGCAATAGTTCTGTAATTAACTAAAGAACTGGCAAAAAACATCATAAAAAGGGAACACATAACAAATACTTGCTGTATACAGTACTATATCAATTTTCCCAAACAAATTGTACTGATTTTAATGTTTTCGTGGCCCAAGTTCATCTAGATGCGAACTGGGTGGACTGCATGCTGAAACTGCACTTCTGCAGTCCATCCTCCTCCTTTCAGGGGATAGGGAGGGAGATAAAGGTCATTTGTATGGTTACAGAAATGGTAACCGCCAATGACATCCCGCTTCACAATCGTCACTGTAAATTAGGAAAACTGACAAATTAGCTTTGTATATACCAATGGAACTTTAACATGCAAT
The DNA here is from genome assembly GCA_018397915.1 of Birgus latro. NCBI lineage: Eukaryota > Metazoa > Arthropoda > Malacostraca > Decapoda > Coenobitidae > Birgus > Birgus latro. The sequence continues at coordinate 5,833 of JAGKTI010002405.1, forward strand.
CTTTGAGTAATTTACTGTGGATATGACTGCTTAAGTAAGGACATGAAGAAAGGTAATACATGTATAAGATGGTTTACAGTATTACATAGTTATTATTTTTTTCATTACTAACTTCAACATTCTTCTTCTTATTATTATTGCTGTAAGTATTACTACTGTTGCGATCATCACCATATCAGGTGCTAAATAACTAGACTCTTGACATTAAAGTAATAAGCTACATACTTCCCTAAATGTTGCTTACCATCTTAACACAACCTAGGCTTGTACTCTAGGTGGGACTGAAATATTATAGCATCTCTTTTTTAGCAATTCATTTAGTCTATTGAATCTTAACACTGGTGCTGGCATTTGTTTTGCTTTGTTTATAAAGGCTTCAACATGCATGCATTAGCCATGGTGGCTCTCCACACTGACTGATCTCTAACAGCCACTCTATTCAGTTCTTTATCTCTGGGGTCAGACAATAACATCTCAGGGTGGGACAACTTTATGTTGTGGCAACAATATAACCAGTTACTTTCAATGACTGATTATAAAAATATCCCTCACCTCCCTCCCTATTCTCCAAAAAGAAAAATGGTGAACTTCACAAGAGCGGCAATTTCAACCTGTAGTCCATTGGGCCTATATTCAAATGAACTTGTGGCTACTACTACAATTACTACTACTACATTAATATCCTCTTACAAGTCATGGATGCAATGTCAATAGTATGACAGCACAGTACAAGTAACAGACAGGACTACATCATGGATAAAATGCAGAATAATTCACTAGGAAAAAAGTGCTACGATGTCTCCTGTGCCACCCAGAATACAGCCATCAAGTGTCATGTGAATCTTGAGCATGATAAATAACAAACATAAAGCCATGAGCAAAAATTTACTGACAATTCTCTGCTGGCATTTTGTCCTGCCCTCCATGTTTCTCACTCCTCCCTAAAGGACATAAAGTATCCTCTCTTCATGCGTTCTTTTGTTCTGTGCTTCATACAGTTGTCTGCCCTTATCCATAGAACTGCTATCCACAGTTTCAGTCACCTGCGGTCAACTGCAAACTGAAAATATTAAATGGAAAATTCCTGAATAAACAATTCATAAGTTTTAAACTGCGTGCTGTTCTGAATAGTGCCATGAAATCTCACGCCATCCCGCTCCGTCCCATCCGGGACGTGAATCATCCCTTTGTCAGGCACATCCACCCTGTATACGCTACGCGCCCGTTGGTCACTTCGTAGCTGGCTTGGTTATCAGATCAACTGTTGTAGTATCGCAGTGCACGTGTTCAAGTAACTCTTATTTTACTCAACCTCTAACTGCTGGGTGTCGGTTCGAACCGATGGCAAAGAGGGGGCAGATTCCCGCCAGGTATCGGTAGGAACTGACTGTGATTGCGCCACAGTCTGAAGTGGCCACCACTATATCTCATCAACAAAAATTTGGGAGAGAGTCCAACCAGCTGAGCCAATCAAACCTCAGTCGCCTCTCTGACTCTGCCAGGAGTAAGATGATGTTTTCTTAATCTTCTCATCTGATGCCATTCCTGCCTCACGTGCACTTTTGCCTCATCCACCCCTGCCAAGCCTCTTCCCATGGATATCATGAAAGGGCTCGGTGACAGTGCCAATGGGCGTGTCTTGGATGCCATCGTATCTAGTTTATCTAATAATGGAGAAGTTATCACACTGACAGCAAAGCTACAGTCAGGGCTGTAGGCACATGCACGAACACATCCTACCTCTTGCGCAATTAGCCCTCTTCCTCACGTCCTTATTCATCGTGACAACCTACAGACCTGAGAATACTTTCATTCTCAAGAAGAGGTGGTAAGTAATATGGTCTTTAATCTGTTTCCCTAACTGCTATAGGTTCTGAGATAAAGGTTTGAAAACAGTCTGTTTTTGGAACAATTCCCATGCAGGGAGCAGAGTGCACTGTGGCGTGCAGTATAAAAAAAACATGGTGTTTGAAGGTTAATAATGGCCCCAAAGCACAAGAGTAGTGATGCTGTCAATTTGGATATGCCAAAGAGAAGCCATAAAGTGCTTCCTTTAAGCGTATATATAGCGTTTGGTACTATCTGCGGTTTCAGGCATTCACTGGGGGTCTTGGAATGTATCCCCCACAGATAAAGGGGGACTACTGTATTACTATCACTGAAAATAGTTCATATAACACCTTACTTTGCCACGGCTGGAAGAGAAGTGTTGGTGAGCTTTTACTCATGGCTGTATCTTAAACCTTGGGTATAAGAAATTAATACTGAAAATTCAGAGGAACTACTTCTACATGTAATGCAAAAATGGCCAGACTGATACACACAAACAAAATATAACCCCAACAAGCAAAGGGCAAATAGATATATGTAATTGGCAAAGCATTTAGCTATAAAGCATCATGGACAAAATAAGGCTGAACTTAACTCTACCTTATAACACTGTCCTCATTATATGGTATGTACTCAACACAACTTTTTACATACATTTGGTTCTGAAAATTAGTTAATACCTAACTTGTAAAGTGCGACATACCTTAACTGAGTACATACCTCATGCTTCTATGTACATTCAAATATAAAAGTCCATTTGCCTATCCTGCATCTCATATCACTGGAGTCATAGATGTATTAATGCATTCAGAAATGAGAAAGTGGCAGAAGAGATGAACAGACTTTTACTGTGGACTGTCATAACCTATCGTTTCGTTTATAAAGGCTCCAATATGCTTGTATGCGCTGGCCTTGGTAACCTAATGATGGCTTATGACTCATGACAAAAATGAGTTTGTGCTATGAGCACTAATTAAAGCAAGTGCAGGAAATTCAGTTTTAATTACTGAGGCACAATCAAAAACAAAATCCTGTTCATCTCTCAAGCTTCTCTCTCATAGCTAAATGCATAAACACATGAATGGGACATAGTTGACAAAGATGCATATGTATTATCATCCATCTCTGGGTGATAATATATACCAGTGTCCACTACATATCATTTAAGCATCTACGACTCCAGCAATGAGAGAATGGCGGGAGGTGAATGGACTTTTCTTTTTTACTGTACTGTGCCTCAGTAAAGATTAAAACTAAATTTCCTCCATGTGTTTTCATTGCTCCTAATTACAACTACAGTACAGTAGACACTGACCAAGAAATCATACACCAATATTCCAACATGCATTCTTCCATCTCATACCCACATACAGGATATAGTTTTTTTATTTATTTTATTTATTTATTTTTTGGTGGTGGTGGTGGTGGTGGTGGTGGTGGGTGGGAGGGGTTGAACAAAAATACTTAACTTCAAGAAACTGTAGTGGCAAATATGACACATACTGATTTTTAAAAATTATGCATACTATACATAACTGACCATTCTCTGCAAGAAGAATGGAAATAAAAATCTATTGGAGAAACAAAATATTCATGTTTTTGCACAAAGGGCATGGGAGTTGACTTCTCTAAGCTTCACAGTTTTGGGGTTAACAGTCACCCAATAAGTTTTTGGCAGTATTTCTGTAATTAGCTAAGGAATTCACACACACACACACACACACACACACACACACACACAAAAGGTTACATATAATGAGGGCAGTCTATATACACAATTTTGTATATATATATATATATATATATATATATATATATATATATATGGCAAAGTGCTTAACACTGACACAAGCACAATACATGTTGGCCTTGATAAAGAAAACCTTACCCCCTCATGGTCAGGACAGCAGGTAATGCCAAATGGTTCTAAGGAGATGACACTGACGCTCATAATCACGTAGGTTAAGGATGGTCCCTAACACCTCTTCCTTAGCAACTTATTTTTGGATAAGGCGTTTAACATCCGTTTGTTATTTATGCAGGGTACTGCAATACAAGATGGATTTATGTAACACAAAAGAGGACAAGAAAGTATCATCATCATCAACTGGACCTTCTTTCCCACACTAGGGCAGAGTGAGGAGTACAAACGTCCAGACTGCCAAAGTTTGCTTAATTCAATGGGCCACGCTTCCACTCACTCATCATTCAAGCCCTTGAAATCCTGGCTCCATCGGACAGACCCCCCAAATTTCGCCATGTTCTGTAGTTTCACATATACCTATCTGATAGAAACAATCTGAATGTTGCCACATTAAAAAGGGTGCCAAATCCCTGGTCATGCACTTCTCCGGACAAAATTCATCCAGCCAGCTCGACCTCTTGTCAGTCACTTACCCACATCAACTTCCATACCTCTCTTTCTCACACACTCATCCACCATATCCCTCCACCTTTTCTTGGCCTACCCTGCCTCCTCCCTCTTTCAAATTCACTCAGATATACCTTTTTCACCACTCTATTGTCATCCATTCTCTCCACATGACCATACCATCTCAGTACACTCTCTTCAATTCTGGTGTCCACAGACTTCCTCACTCTGCATTTCTCACGAATCACATTATTCTGTATCCTATGCACTCCTTGTACTCCACATACATTCCTCAGCAGTCCCATCTACACTGCTCTTACTCTTGATTTTTCATTTTCACGCCACACCATAGTCTTGCATCTGTATGTTAAAGTTAGTTCTAACACTCCTTCATGGAACCTTCGCGCATTTGCAGCACTCAAGCCTCCATTTCTTATCAAAGCCTTCATAGCACCAGATACTTTCTTTCCTTGTGTCACTCTACTTTCCACTTCTTTTGCAATTTTCCTTTCTTTTCTATCACCATACCCAGGTATTTGAATTCTCTCACCAATTCCAGTCTCCCTCCATTGTAACATCACACTGGAAGTCACCTTTCTCAATAACCATCACTTTACTCTTTTCTACATTTACTCTCAAGGAACGATGCTCATAGATATCAGCAAAACTCCGCACTAGTCTACCAAGCTCCTGTCCAGTATTTGCAAGTAGCACTGCATGATCAGCATACAACAAATTTGAGATATTCCATCCATCACTAATAATTCATTTAGGAAAGTATAATAAACATAATACATAACTTGTGAAAAGGTGTTAGGAACCTTCCTCATCTGACAAAAATACAGGCCTGGGTCACAACAGCCTGAGAGTCACTGTTAACCATTTCATGTTCTGGGCAACTCCAGTATTCTGTTTCAACTAATGCCACACATTAACCCTCTCATGGTTAGGATAACTCTAGTAATCAACTCCAGCTAATGCCAGACAAGTTATTTTTCTGTAGGAGAGTCACAGGAGCCTGAGAGAGTTAATTCCTGTCAAACAGAATGCAACAAAATACTGTTATGGCTCACAAAGAATACTGCACAATATATATGTATTACAAGAGGTACATAATAAACAACCAACAATAATGTGTATTATTCTAATGCTTTGTTTCTTATCACGCTAGTTCTTCAAAAGGAATTCTTAAAAGCCTGAAACACACTGCATCACTAAAATTACAAGAAATGCAAAATTATTCATATTCAACATAAACTTCATCTGCAAAAGTGGCAGCAACAAAACCTTATAGACATTCATTGCAACACCTCTCTCAATTATTGTACCTACTTGACAAGACGAAGACCTGTTTTTATATATTTTTTAATGTATTTCATCTTACCCTTTCACTATCATGACTTACAGTGTACCTGGAACTGAGTGAGAAACTTCAGGTATCTTGGAGTACGGCTGAATAAAAAAGCCACATAAACACGAGTCTCATTCTCAACAATTATGACGCAACAATTACTGTCAACCTTGGCTTCATTGTGAGGGAGGCCACTTTCACCCACAAGGTCATCAATAATTGTACCTCTGTAATGGCTGAGAATTGGTTCCATGTGATAATAGCTTTTATTACTCAAAATTAGTTTACCAACAACCTCCCGAAGATCCTCACACATCTCTTGGGACAACCTGTACAATACAATATTACTGTATTATAGTGAATGGGCAAAAGGCAAAAGTACTGTACAACTATCACAAAAAATATAAAGGTGGAACTGCTGTTTTGCATACACAATCAACAAATGTATCACAATTTCAAAATAATGTTCTACTCATTGCACAAATACATTTTTTGTCACTATGATACACACTTATTTTTGTAAAAAGGAAAAAATGAATTAACAGCCAATCTCAAATTAAACCACTTGAGGTATAGGAGTCCATCATTAGACTACTGCAGTTTGGTGCACAAAATAACAGGCACCTGCTACACTGACACCCTAAAAAAGTACTGTATTTATTTATTTATTACCAAGTCATACATAGAATTGTTCATACACTGTTTAACACTCCTTTCCCACTCTGCAAGATGATTTCCCATGTTGTGGGGACAGCTCTTTCATCATTAACAGTCTAATCTACATTATTTAATCATTTCTTACTTCTACTCACTCACCCACACCCATAACAGCATACAAGATAGCTACTGCTAGGTGAATTTCTAGTGAAGCACTATTTGCAGACCACCCTACGCACCACTGTACTGCTGAAGGTATTGTTTATCACAGTGATGTTTGTCTGCTAATGCAAAAATATATATACAGGCATATCTCGATATACGATACCCCTAGATGTAATACCCCAGCTTAACGATGGGGGTAGAAATACTTCCTTACCCCGCCTAATGATGGCCAAACCCCGGTTTAACGATGGATTTTGATATTTTTTACTGATTTTGATAATATTTTAGACTAAAACTGGGTGTTTAGGTCGATTTATAAACTGTTTTTAGACTAGGATTAATGTGTTTTAGCCATGGGTGGGGTGAACATTGTCATTTTGGGGTACAGTTTACTAAGCTTGATTTTTTCCAGACTTATATTTGACCATTTCCAGTCTCTCTCCATTCACAGTAATATCGCACTGATATTCACCTTCTCTCTCAACGACTATCACTTTACTCTTTTCCACATTTACTCCCAAGGCAAGACACTCACAGACATCTGCTAAACTCTGCACTAGTCTACCAAGTTTCTTGTCTGGTATATGCATGTAGTAATGCATCATTAGCATACAACAAATTTAAGATATTCCATCCATCATCCAATCCTACATTGCCCCATGAGAAGCGTAGGAGCCCGGGGCTAGGCAAGTTGGTCCTGACATTTAAGATGAAAGTGACCAGCCTTACTCATCTCTGAGTGGCATTATATGAGCAATAAACTCTAACCACCCCTTGGATATAAACCTTCACCAGCTCAATCCAATTGGAGTGCCGTAATTACCCACTAAACCACCAGGCGCCAATATTTGGTTATATGGTTACCACCCAGCATAGTAAATGGTTTCCTGGTGTACAGGAAACCATTCGGCTTGTCACTCAGTGTAGAGTCACCCACATGTAGAAGGACGAGGAAAGGCTGAAGGAAAGAAAGAAGAGGATGGAAGGAATCCATCACCATTAATTACCAACGCCATCCTTCTCACCATTACTCGAGTTTTTACTTTTCTCATCACCCCATCCATATATACAGTATATAAATTGAATAACCATGGGGACTTCACACAACCTTGTCGCATGCCCCCACCAATCATGAATCATTCACTTAGATGCCCATTTACCCTTACACATGCTTCACTACCATCAAGAAACTCTTGACGGAACCTAGCAGCTTATCATCTACACCATACATATGCAAAACTTTCCACAATCCATCTCTGTTTACTTTATCATTTATAAGATAAAGAATTAAAAGAAAAACTGATCTTGAATTCATTCATTCACTGAGTCCAGGGTGTTGTTCTCATCATCATACTCATACACCCTCCTGGGAACCCCATGACAGAACCAACTCAAAGATGTATTACATCTTAAACCCTCTCTCTCTTTGTAAGCCTAAGGCTTGAATAATGAGTTAATAAGCATATGGCCAGTTTCACTACTAATAACTTACACCAGTTTCTTCTCTCTCTATCTGGATCATACTCACCCACATATAAAGGGAAAGTCTGGTCAGGATGACGATAATGTACTTTTTCATTATTCTATAGATGCTCTAGGTCTATTTCCAGCCTTTCACTCACTCTTATTCACACTGGTTGAAAGAATTACAATTTGTATTTCAAGCCCTATTCTTGGTGGCACAAGAGGCTTCACAGCACCTCTGCCTTATTTACTTCCCATATTACACCTGCACCCTCCAATGCATATTATTTATACTGCTCTAAAATTAGCATAGTCTACATCAATAATAGATATAAAGATACTAAGATGCAATGTGCAGAATAAATAATTAAGGAAAGGTTGTTATGAAATCTATAAAGCTGCTTAGAATATAAGCCTCTTTTCTAGCTGACATTAGATAATTTTCTTGAGCTTCAGGCAGTCCAAAAATAGTAATATCAGTAACAGCCAATTCTGTATTACCCAATTTGAGGTGAAGGGATCTGAGGCTGCAATACTGTAGTCCTATACATTTAAGGGTAGATGACCAGCTTACTTCCCTTGATGGCATGGTCTGACTGAAAAACCTCCACTCACCATTTGCAGTATTAACCTATGCAAGGCCATAACTCTGACTGGCATATCCTAACCACCAGATCATCAGGCACCTACGTCCTTGATGTTTTTTTATATGAATTTTAATGTTAGACAACTACAGTATATTTATTTATTCTATTTATTATTATGTTATCCATATATATTTCATCTTTGTTCTGCTTTTACTCCTGTTATATGCCAGCAATGACCTCTGTTGTTATACTGCCATGAACTTTTTAATGTACTCAACCAATCAACCAGGCACCTATGTTTGTAACTTAGAAATGAACACCAAAGAATACAGAGTCGAAGTATATCAACTGTAGTAGGATGTTCTAACCTGACAAAAGATCCTTATCCTCATGCAGTTCAACTGATGGCAAGTGTAGTCAGATTAGAGAGTTGATAAGTAACCAAGAAGATTCATTACTAACCCATAACTAAGGCACATCAAATTTCATGCAACTACAACTTAATATTCAATCGATGGTATTTGCCCAGTTCTATCAGATGAAAACAAATGAATATAATAAGTCTGAAATACCAGTGAAGAAGAAGTAACAATATGGACAACAGAAAGTAGATTAGCTTCTTCTGTTACAAACAAGTATATAACAATGCTTCCCAACTAAATGCCAGGACAAATATTTAGGACAGGCCAGCACAAGTAATCTAGACAGCAATACCACAAAAGCACTGGTGATTTTGTTGCTCTTGGTCTCTGCTTTACTGGGATACAAACTATGCAGCATATATAATACACATCCCTACACACACAAATATCTATCATAAAAACCTTTAGTTCATCTATCTTTGTACGGTCAGGGACAAAAATTTCACCTGGTATTCCACTGCACCCATTTCACACTCATGACATGTCCATCACTTTCCTCCCTGATGCACCATACCAAGGAACATCATCTATTGGATAGAGAAGCCCAATAAGCTCCTCTTAGCTAAGGAACATTAATCACCAGCGGAGGATAGTGAGAAGGGAAGTAAGAGGGGAAGGCGAAATATTGGATACAATTTTGTCCTTGACTGAACATCAATGGTTTTCACTATACATGACCAGGTCATGTTCCAAATGACTTTTGGAGACTTTGTAACACCTTTTCCTCAGCAATTTATTCTCTACATTATACCTGTATATTCTCTTGTATATTACTGATGATAAAATGTTAATGATAAAACAATATAAATAACACATGGAAAATGTTAGGGTCTAATAAGCAAAATAAATCACAAAGGAAGGTGCTAAAATGCCTTCTAAGCCACCTACAATACCAGTACTGCATTTTAATTATTACCATTCAGGTTATAATGAGTTTGTCTACCTTAATATAAGCCAAGTGGGGGTGCCATTCCATATCAAAGGAAACTAATGTCATGCACACTCAATCGTAAACAAACACGACATGCACACATTGGGATGAGGGTCGCATTCAAAGTGGCTTTGGAGAATCCTGAACACTTCTCCAGTGATTCATTCCACACATTACACCTCAGTATCCTCTTCTATGTTATCAATGTAAACTGTCAATATAAAAACAGCATAAATAACATGTAAGAGAATGTAATGGTGTAGTATGCAAAATAAATAACTATGGAAGAATTGCTATGATGCCTCCTATGCCACACAGACTACAGCTCTTAAGACAGAATGCCAATATATACTCTGTTTACTAGCTAATATATACTGGTTTAGTACCATATCGGTAATGCTCCACATATAATACAAATGTGAGTGTATACAGTATCTATAATGTGATGCAGCTAACTATAGTACAGCTACATCTCTCAAATCCAAAGTATAGGGAACAAGGCAGTAATTGGATTATGAAGTTTTTGTAATCAATGACTCCTATAAAATACTATAAATTGTGCTCTTTCAAATAAAAAGTTTTAGAGAAAATTTTGCAAATACGTATGAACTATGCATGAAATTCCTAAGCACATGAGAAGCAGCGTGTTATGAGTTAAAAACTGTTTTCTTCTTGAGACACTAAAAAAGAACAAAAGGTAACAGTCAATCCCACGTCACCCTCTTCAAGGTTTAGAGGCTGAAGGCTAAGCTATCATAAAGCAGTACATTTAAGGGTAGATGACCAGCCTACTTCCCTTGGTGGCATCAAAAGATGGAAAAGCCTTCAGTTACCTCTTGGAGATTGAAATTATGTATGGCTCTCACTCATCTGGGGCATTTGAACCACCACATCACCAGGGAGACATTCACAGAAGTTTGGATTTGTGAGAGTCTACTGTACGACTTTGGAGGCACAGGCAGTTAATGTGAAACTCTTGCAAAATACTGAATAATTCTCTCCTCCAACAACATGGACGGATCTAAGCGTTTCAGAGCAAGGTTTTTGGAGCAAGTTCTTTTTGGAACAAGGTTTTCTGAAGCATTCTTTTCTTTCTTTTTTTTTTTTTTTTTTTTTAAGGGCAAGTATCTGTTGGAGCATTATAACTTTTTTCATGAAGCAATGTGGCTCAGATTACTACAGATATGTAAAAGAGCTTCAAAATGGCTTGACAGATTTAACAAACTAAATCTTTTCTGGCTTGTGTAAAACTCTAAACACTGCAATAGAGGATCATACTCTAGGTGGCCTAGGAGGCTTTGTAGCTCCTCTGTCATAGTGATTTGTTCTGCATATTACACCTTAACACCGTATTGTATGTGCTATAATTTTAATAGACAATATGTTCATCAGTATCATACATATGATACATTAATGTGTGATGTCCAGAATAAATTACTACAGAGGCAGATATTAAGGAATCTCCCAGGCCACAAAGAATAAAATGCATGATAATTTGTTTCTAACCTATCATGATGTACTATACCACTTCTGAGATTAGTCACACTTAAGGAGTCAGTATTATTATGAAATCCATTGTTATTAATTCGCATACCACTAATTTTCAAGGCACTCAGCGTATTTATACCAAGTATGCAACACTCAACATCAATGTCTTTAGGACATGTTAAGAAAATTAGTAAAAATAACAAGGGAGGAAATACCACACAGTGACTTACAGTTCCCTCAGTATACAGTTTGCCTTGAAAGAAGAAATGGAAAAAATATTATCATTCAAACAGCACTGCTCTGCCATATAACCTGTGAAACATAACATCCTTTGCCCACCGTGCATGTACAGTGATTCCCCACTTAACACATTTTCACTTAACATCTTAATAATTTTAAAAGCTAAATATTTCCTTTATAAAACTGTAAGTTGAAATAGGAACACACATCACAGAACAAACCTTCCTTCATTCTTGAGAGCTTGGATGCGAGGCAAAGGGTTGAGGTTAATACAACTCACTTTAATATTTCCCCAACAACATTCCTTACTTCTTTAAAATCCTTATGAACTCTAACATTTAATATACACAGATGCATTTCCATAATGATCTGGAGCCTCGGATTAGTTTTTTTAGATGATGACAATCTTTCTTACTGGAACCTAACCCTCATATATAGCAATATTCATATAACATTGTAGTTTATAGGAACAAATTTAGTGTTAAGTGAGGAATTACTGTAATCCATATCATGTAGCAGTAAAAGCAGTGTCATTCAGTGAGCACATTGCCCGGCACTAACGTATTGAACTAAATGATGTGCCATGATGGACTGTGTGTGTGTGTGTGTGTGTGTGTGTGTGTGTGTGTGTGTGTGTGTACATGTCCCCGATAGTGTTCTCAGCGTGCATGTGCATTTCTGATGCATGTGTGTGTGTGTGTACCTGTCCATGCAGTCCCGAGTATAAGTCACTGCTGATTAACCTATTGAGCTCAGGGATGTCTTTTTCATTCTATTCTTGCTGTTTCTTGACTATTTTACTCAGTTTCAGACTTAAAACTGGTGGGGCTATATATAGTATTAGTAAACTCATTCTACGAGAGCTCTTTACTCAGTTGAAGAAAAACATCTGGTTAAAAAAAAAAAAAAAACATAATATAGATTCAAAGGCTTAAATAATAATAATAATTACCTCTATATCACTGGTACTGGAAATGGAGAGGCACTGGACCATCAGTTTTAAGGCTAACAATAAGACTCTTATAGACAAATTCCTTAGTCTGTCTTTTTCAATCTAAATGATATCTGGACTTTTAAAGGCAACATGTCCAATCACCTTGAAATGAATCAATCTATATCTGGACTTTTACAGGCAACATGCCCAATCACCCTGAAATGAATCAATCTATATCTGGACTTTTACAGGCAACATGTCCAATCACCTTGAAATGAATCAATCTTCAATCTGGCTTTTCATCCTGTTCATTTTTGTCTGGAAAGAATGAACTTACTTGACTCTAGCACTATTTTTTCTGTTCTG